>JBAFWW010050518.1:0-33493 GCA_036873685.1 Agapornis canus
CTGCGGGCGCCCCAGGGCCGCGGGGCTCAGCCCCGCAGACCGAGGTGCTCGCTCTGGCAGGGATGAGCGGCAGCCCGGGCTCCGGCTTCTCGCTGCAAACCCGCTCCGGTCGCTCCCTGTTGATAAGTTACGTGCTCATCCCGCTCCTCCGCGGGTGCCTCCAAGCCGAAGAGCACCTCCCGCAGGCAAACACAGGCGCTCGTTTCCAGCCAGAGCCTTTGTTTCTAGTGCATATCCTGGCTGTAAGATCTGCGGCTGGAGCCTGCAGGACAGGCAGGTCTCACTGAACTCCACTTTGTCTGCAGGGATGGCCGTAGGGAAGCCCAGGCTCGGTCACTGCAGCACAGCCGATGATGGGTGACTGCAGAACAGGTCCCTGAGAGCTCTGTGGTGCAGGGGTTTAAACCTCAGCACTTCTAAAAACACCCCATTCAACCAGTAGTTGCAGCTGGGTCAGATCTGGAAAACAAAGGGGGTTTTAACACTGGCCCTGGGTAGGTTTAATCTCCAGCCTTGTTTTAAGCTATTCACAGGCCAGAAGGGCTGTTAAGATTTGCTTTATATGGCATCTGAGCACAGGCCACACAGTGTCCAACTACTGCAGCTCCTGCTGCTCACATGCAAAGTGAAGCAGCAGCATCTTACTGAAACACAGAAGCCTGCAGCTGCTCTGCTGGCAACAGCTGCACGACATGAGCCAGGTTTATCCCCTGTGCGGAAAGGCCTGTTGATTGTGTTCAATATTCAAAATACTCCAAGCACAGTGTTTGGGAGAAGTGTCACATGCAATAGCACATTCTTGTGTTTAAACTGAGGCTGCCCCTCTGCCAGACACTCTGGAGCGTGTTAGAATTGGACAAGATCTCCCAGGAGTAAGAGAAATCCATGCTGATACGCTTACAAAGGCTGACAGGTGAGCAAACTCTTCCACGGGGCAACTGCAGATGCTCTAAGGGACATTTTAAATTCTTAAGATTTTCCCATTTGCAAACAGAAGTCGCCTCGCAAAATGAGAAGCAACCTGAGCAGACTTCCCAGAAACAGCCATTCCTGCTGCCTTTTGATCGCTTTGCTCTCCATAGAGAAAAGAAGCATCAGTGGTCAGGGGAAAAATGCCCACTCAGAAATCAGTTTCTGCATCTATCCCTTTTTAATCATTCATGGAAGAAGAGTAATCGGCCAGATACAGCACTAATTTTTATTGTAAACTACTCTGGGAACATATTTTGCTCAGAACCCTTAGCAGAGAAAGCAGATTAACTGGAAAAGCTAATGGTACAGTGCAGAATAAATATGTACGTAACTGTTTGACTAAATCCTTCATTAGCAGGTCAGATTTTCTCCACATTTCTCACCCTCTGTTATGAGATTTTTTCAAAGGGCTGATACCTTTCCAAGCATTGAAACTTCCTCAAGGGAGGAGGCAGCTCCCCTGGGGTCCTGGCTCTCAATGCTGTTTCCAGAACTCTGGCATTTACAAAGAAGGATTATGCTTAAATTCCTGTGCCTCTAAACGGCCCTTCTGGTTCTCACTTTTCCCCCTACATAATTCTGAGCTTAATAATGATCATTAAACACACCGAAGACCTATACCTTCCAAAAATCTCTGAAAACATACATTTTAGTTCAAGAACCTGGAGGTTGCCTTGGGGTCCTATTATAGTTTCAGTGCCTTGAATTTATTGGATAGGGCTTCAAGTCAAACTATACATTCAGACACAAGAGACTGAGCATCTATGCAAACTCACTACATCAACTGCATTATCAAGTGGATCCAGCATTCTGCTCAGACACAAGTTAAAAATGGGGCTCAGACTCATCAATTTTGTATTTTGTTGATGCAGTAAAAAAAAAATGAAGAAGATTGTGGGGGATCACCTCAGGTTACTCCCAAAGCTGTTCGGATAAGTGTCACCCTTTACATGCACACACATATACACGGACAGACGCTTCTCTCCCCACCCACTACATCAAAAACTGATCTGCATTTTGAGCGCTGCAACCCACTACTCATCACTCCACACTGGCTCATTTCACCACTGCTCCTTAAACCAAATCTCATACTGCTGTATGGAAAGAATTCTGAGCCCTGCATCCATACTGCTGCTAGTGTGCAATGCATGCTTAGTGAAAACAGCTTCAAGTTCCTGCTCACTGGGCACAAATCTCTGCTAGCACCCAACACCCAGCCCTGCTCCAGCGGGAAGAGCTCTGAGAAGCTCCCAATGGCCGTGGCATCACTGCTGCCAAGCACAGCTTCATCCGGTGCTGAGCAGCCAGTCCCAGTGCTGGAGCACAGGCCATGGAGCTCCCAAGACTTCATCCCACCACGGAGCCTCTGCCTCGCAGCCAAATGAACCAGGGCAGCAGGAGGGTCATTGCTCAGGTCACCTGCCTCTGGTGTGTTTCATTGCATAGTTCACCACTGCAGCCAATTGTTTGCTTTCTGCATGTGCATCATGAAAGAGAAGGCTGAAAGCTGGGATTTTAAAGCCATAAATCTATTAGAACAAACCACAATGAATTTTCTAATTCTAATCTTTATTACACAAACCACTCATTCTTATGTCCTATAAAGAAAAAAAAAATCCTTATATTGTTCCTTGCTAAATAATCATTAATTCTGTTTGATGCTAAGAGAAGTCTTTGATATTTTGTTCATGCTGGGCTGATAATAGGCTACGACTCCAAACTCATTTGAAGGTCAGCAAGATGATGACTAGTGTCCAAGAACTGCTTTATCTCCATCAGGGGATTTTTCCCCTCTGTAATACCAATTTGCTAAGCTAATATAACGATGTCTATCTTTCTGATTAACTGAATTACAGTTGGTCATAATGCATACATTTTTGATGGGAACCTTAATGTCTACAAATCAATCAAACATACAGGAACATGACTGGTAATTCACATCGATTCAGTTCCCCAGAAGATGGGCAAGAAAAACCCCTAAGAATTAATTTGGGAAATGGAAAAAGTTAAGCACAAACTATGGCACAAGCGTGAAGCACAGCAGAGCACACCTGTAGCTGGGGTTCTTCTTGAGGAGTGGGAAGGAGGTGAACAGTGCACCCTGGACAGAAAGAGGTCTGGAGGCAGACATCAGCACCATTAGTGATGTTTAACTGGCAGCTCAGAGCCCAGGAAGACATTCCATAGGCCAGGATTGCTGCTGCCCTCTCCTGCTCTCTAACTCACCATCAGGCAGTGGGAGGTGCAGGACTGCCCTGGCAAGGATGCTGATCTACCCCAGGGACAGCTCTTGTCCTGCCAGTGCTGGCAGAGCCCATCTCACAGCTCTCCAGTCATGCAGATAATTCTGCTCCTCATTAAACAAACACCACCATGGCAGCTGAGAATCAGCAGCTGGAGCTTGGCCAAGTGTGAGACTTCCTTTAATTAAAAGAAAACCCCTCAAAAGTGTCCTAATGACATCCCCCCTCCGATGAGATGGAGCAGCTCCACATCCACAGAGCCAGAACTGACCGAGCGCTGCAGCCATGAGCTCCACAGCACTTTCTGGCAGGAAAATACTTAAATTAACAAGAAAAGGAAAAAAGCTGCAAGAGTTGCAGTCCTCAGCCTGGCTTTACACAGAGTCAGCCCTGAGTACTGACTAGGAGATGCAAAGCATCCAAATTACACACAGGAGCGTGACACTAGAGGTATTGCACTTAACTTTAACTGTGATAGCTTGAAGCACGTTACACAATGTGTTTTCTCTCCTAAGGAGCAGAGGATGTGAAGTAGCCAGTGATGCACATCTTTGCCTTTTTGTTTTTTTAACAGAGTCTCTTTTGCCAGGCTCAGAGCTACCCACAGATCAAAGTTACTGCCATGCTCTTGCACACCAGGTTTTCTTTCGATAGATGAAACATGTAACTGCTTCAGGATGGAAAATGTCTCCTTGGGCTGGCTTCTTCCAAATAACAGCAGATAAGCAAAGCGTGCCAATGGAATTAAATTTCCTGATACTTATTTGACCCTTAATATCGCCCCTCTGGACCCAGCCATTAAAATGTGTTTTGTGTTGGGCAGGGGAGCACCAAGAGCTCTGCACCCGTCTCTCCTACCGCTGAATCCCTGCTCTGTACCCTTCGGACAGGGGAAAGCTGGAGCAGCACATACCCACCACAGGCTGCCACCACCAGCAGACACCCACTGCACACAAACGCAAGTGTCTCATCCTCCCCTTGCTAAAATAACAACGGAATCAGACACACTGTGGCCATTGGCAAGCGATTAGGAAAGGCTACAGGAGCAGAAGCCATGGGAGCTTGTGCAAAGTAGCCAAGGAGAGCGATTACTGCAGAGTGCGGGTTGCTGCCATCTGAAGCAGGGATTTGCTCAACCTTTCATGGTCTTTGTGGAAATTATCATTTGCCTCCAGACACTCATTTCATGACACATTTGGAAGAGGATATGCACCATCTTTGATGTCTTTCAGACTCTGGCCTTTGCCATAGGGAGTAAGTACAGAAAAAGTGGAAACTAGGTCAGGTTACTGAGGACAAGTATAAAACTAGGAGACAAATGTGCAAGGACAAACCCACAGAAGCCAGGAAACCAGGAGAAGCAAGTTAGCAGTGGAAATCTGGGCAAACCGAATCTTTCAATGCCATGTGGACATTTTCCATGCCCCATTTGACCTCAGGTCCACACTATGGCTTTCCACATTAACCCAGGTCCTAAGGCCTCTGCTGTAGGGCAAAGCACGCATCTCCATCCCCTTTACAAAGTGTGGAGATCTCAGGTAGCAAAGTGCCATGTGATAACAGAATTGCCCTTTGATCATCAGAGCTTATACGTACAAAATTGCTCAATGGGATTACTGCATGGGCGAATCCAGAGCTCCCCAACACCCAGCATCCTGGGGATGCCATCATAGGATCCACCACCCTTTTGTCTTCTCACAAAAGGGAAGGGTAGGAAAAAAGGAGCCTGCAGAAGAGACCAGCCTTCTCCATGCTGCGGCCTGAAGGCTCTGGCTGGTACCTCTCCCTGTATCCACCTTTTTTGCTGAGGGAACAGCCATCCCATGTAATGGCAATGGGTTTTTCCTAAGGCAAACCATTCCAGCATCAGCCTTTCCCAACAAATGATGAGGTTTGCACCGCAGTAACACACCAGGGCAGAGGACCAGGTTGCACTTGACTGATTGAGATTTGTTGGTAAATAATAAATCAGGTAAGCATTTCCCAGGGACAAAGTGCTCCTGGCACCATCACCAGTGTTCAGATGGGATGTGTTAAAGCAGTTTTTATCCTATTCCCATCTTCTCTTTCTTCTGTTTATCTGTGCTTGTTTTGGCTGCTCGTTGCTTCACAATGACCCACTTTTCCTCACAGAGGAGCTGCGGCTGCGCTCGCCTCTAATGTTGTTTTCCTTCTTCCCTCACATCTGAATTTACGAAGCCTAGGACTATGGGCTCGCTCAGGGCTTCGCTCTTATGTTCTTTGTGCTGTGATTGGTACAACGGGGCTCTGAGACACGAGGAGACTCTTCTCATTTTAGTAACTTCCCAGAACGCCATTAACACTCCCGGAGATAAGGGCAGATCAGAAGAGGACCCACAGGCACTGAGAAGGCTTGGCCAGAAGGCTGGCTCACAGACCAACGCTCACATGTTGGCATCTGCTGAAACAACATCTTCCGTATTCTCTCAAAGCAAGTGCATGGTCACCCACCATTTCAAACAAGAGTCATTTTCCCCTTTCCTTGCTGTCAAACTAGCATTCAAGGGAATATTGTATCCATGCCCCATCCCCAGTGATAACCTCCTTCAGAAGTTCACCTTTTGCACTTTCAACTCCCCAGATCTCCAGCTTTAAGGCTCTTTCCATCATAACAATCAGTACGGTTTTGACTATGATTGCTCTACCCTTGAATACTTTTCTGTTACTTTCTGCTGCGAAGCACCGGCTATTCTGGAGAAGGCAGTAACCTGAACCTGCTCCTCACTTCTCCCACTGCCCCACAGGACCTGCTCTTTACCTCACAAATAAGCACGGACACAAGAAAGAAGCCGTCTCTATGCTGCCATTAAAATAAAAAGGATACCTTATCAAGTGAAAGCACTGAGAAAGGTGGATGGGAAACAACATGCAACAGTCTGAGTTTGTGCAGTGTCACACTGACTCCCTGTCACAAGGGATTTACTAAAGGAAGGGGAGGAATAACCAGCCAAGGTGAGAACACCCAGAAAAGCTGAAAGCCAAAGAAAGGCTGGGGCTCGGAGCTGTCAAAGGAGCTGCTGGTGATCAGTATGTGCCACCATATGCTTTAATAAATTCCATTTCTTGCATGTCCCTGGGGAACCTCGCAGGGGTTTTCATGCTCTTCACTCAGTTTTCAGACTTACGGCTGCTCACATCAGTAAAGGAGTTGGTTTACTCACTGTGGCAACCGTATAATGAAACCCAGGTGCAGCTGTGTAATATTTCTCTTTAATTACTATTTGTGGAGTGAAAAAGAAGAATTAATTGCTCTGCATTGTTAGAACAAGATGAACCACCTACTAATTACAATCCTGGTTTTAATTCAGGTGTTGTTGCACAACATTCCGTTAGTCCAAGTAAATATTAACACTAGTTTTAATGATTTTTTTGTCTTCCTCCTTGCATGAAACATCCACCTGATGGGGATAGACACAAGTTACAATTACGGCTTTTCCCACTCAACCACCTCATCCAGACACAGAACTTTTTCCTCCTTAGTATGAAAGAGCTGTCTGTCTTTTTTTCCCCTCCTGTCCCCCTTGAGCTATTTTCTCTAACATCAAGTTTGTTTTTATGACTTACGGGTGAAAAGTGTGAATTCAAGGAAAGCAGAATCTGCCATTATTTATTCATACTCTCCTTCAAAGCCAACCCACTTAAGAATTCACAAACATTTCTTTATTTTACATGGGTGTCTGTATGAATGGACGTGTCTGTTAAGCATCAGCCCTACTAACACGCTTCCCAGTGGTCAGTTTCTAATTCCTGGCAGGGTTTTGATGTCCAAATCCAACCAAAACCACCAAGAAACACACAGAAATCCCTGTCCACAAAGGGGCTGTGTTAGCACTCACTGAATGCAAGTTTGTGATGAGACGTGCAGAAGGCTCTGGCATGACTAAATTATGCATGCTAGGCCTCTGCTTTATTTGTGAGAGTTTCACTTGCCAGAGCACTCTGGGGAGGAAGGGGAGGCTCTTGTCAAAGTGAATAGAGTCAGCTAGAGAGATGCTTTCACCAATTAACTGATACCCTTTCTTTATGCTTTGCTTTCTCCTCTTTATCCCTCTTCCCCACCCCAGGGGACTGCAGGGGCAGTGAGCAGCAGGCTCAGGCTGCAGACAGCACTGGCTCTGGAACACAGGGCTTTGCCTACCTCCTTCCTGTGTGACACAGAGCATGTGAACCACATGAGTGTCCCCATGCCACCGCTGCCGGGCACTGGCACAGGCAGGAGCCGCTATCCTGGCACTGAGGACATTCCCCACTGCCCAGGGATAGCCACTGCTCTGGATGCAGGACACCCAGCACAGCTATGGCTATGCTGGGCTGTGCCTGCCATGACACCATGTGCACCAGAACCCACACAGCCCCTGGGCCAGCACTGCAACAGGGAACCCACAGCTCATCAGCCACAAAAAGCAATGTTTTCCTGCTGGAAAGCAATGTCTGGATGGAAACAAGACTCTGACTACTGCCCATGAAAAAAAGTGTTTTGAAAAAACCCTCAAAACACAGAACCTTGAGTCTGTCAAATGGGTCCGGTTTGACTTTATCGAACAGGAGAACCAGAGGGGGTTGTCTTTGAAACAGCTTCTTACTTTGAAGTTCTGCTGTTAGTTATCATTCAGACCATTAGAGAACACAAACTGGTACAAAATAGTACCACGTGCTGTACAGATATCAGTAATCATGTAAAATACAATCGAATGAGGCACTGATTTAGTCGAACAGAATGATTTTGCTGCAGCAAAGCAACATCATTTAGAAAGATTAATAGCCCAGTAAATCTGGGGGTTTGTTGTTTTGTTCCATTTTGGAACATTTCAAGGCTGCAAAACCCCACGAACCCAACTCTCTAGACTGTTTGCTTAAACATTTAAAATTGAACTGCCAGTCACATCCTGAAATTGCCATCAACCAACCCATCCACTCCAGCATATTCATCAGCTGTATGGGATATCAACCCAGGCTGTTCAAGGATATAACTAGGTGCTAAAACCATTTGGCAACCTCTCCACAGTCCTCGACTGATCTTCCCAATTATTAAGAATAGAGTCATAACCTGACTGCCTCTTCCTGACATCAGACCTGAAAGGAACTATAAGCAGTCAGCTTTTACCTTGGCTCACAGGGAGACTGCAGGAGATGCCTTGGGACAAAGGAAAGCCAGTTGCTGCTCCCAGCTCTGCCCAGCACAGGCAGAAGAGCCACATCTCCCTGGTTCTCACTTCCACATTTATTAACATTCCAGTTTCCCAGCTGCTTGGCCTCCTTCAAACCACAATAGCTTCAAAGTGGGGTCTGTCCTCACAAGCTCCCTGTGATCTCGATCAGGAACGGTCTCCACTGCCCCAGGTTCACACCTCACAGCAGGTTTCATCACTTTTCTCTCCCTGTTCCACATTCCAATCCCATTTCTCGGGCAGCCTTACATGACTTGCTGCACTAAACTCCTCCCACCACACAGGTATCAGGATCCCAGCTTCTCAGCAGCCATCAGCAGTTCAGAACAACTTGCTTTTTGATCCAAACTGTATAAACCTTGAGTGCATGTTCCTGGGGCTCCAAGTTCATCTCACGCTGAGCCCAGCTCACACTCCTGCCTCTCAGCCGAGTCCCCTGACTTGGATTCCTCAGATCCCATCCATCCAGCGCTGAGGCCGGCAGCTGCTGACAGACAGAGCGGATCTGGCTCCACTGCAGCTCAGATCCCCAACAGCGGATATGGCTCATTCCGGCTAACAGAGACAATGCCCACATTGGCAGCAGGCTCCTGGGCACAGCCTTAACTCCTAATACAGAATTTTATGTACAGGGAATGCTAAGAAACACCAGGAAAGGAGGGGAAAACCCAAATGCTTCACTTGGATGGTTTGAAGCACGGTGTAGATTGATTGCAGCTCTCCAGTGCTGGAAAGTCTAGCCTATGAATACATAATCATCACAGCTAACTTCTGAACAAAACAGCTGTTCAGGTTCCCCATTGCACGCATTTATCATGGTGGCAATCCAGAGAACAGGATACTGCTTTACAGAAGGAGGTAAAAGTGATGCAGTTTGCAACACACACACACATTAAACAACCATAAAACTCCCCCACCGCACCAGTGCCACGCTGTAATGCATGTTGGCATTATGTCAGGAAAAGCAGTTTCATAGATTCAGCCACATTAATGTTCATCCTAATGAACTCTCTGGGGGAACTGTCATAGATGATAGAATATCATAAAAGAGCTTCGATCCCAATAAAGGCCAGAGATAGCACACACTGTGATTGTATTCACAGGACGAGCTCTGATCAGCGATGTTTCGAGGGAAGGCAATGATATTTTTGGTTTATCAGTTATTCATTCAGTTAAGCCTGTTCCTTTCATCTCTGCAGTAGCATTTGAAGTAGGATTCATGGAAAAGAACTTTAAAGATGCCCTCCAAATTTATTAGAGATAATAATTGAAATAGTTCTTTGGCTGACAATAAAGGCAATGGCAGAAATTATTCAAGCTTTTAAAACTTGGATAATAAACTAAGTTTCTTCCTACTGGTAATTAGCTCTTTTGGCTGCAAATATCTCTTTAATAAATTCAGTTTGATTAGCACCAGTCTCATTCTAGAAGGTTACTCAGTGTTGTGTAGCTTGGTTCTGGTGGAGTTTTGTGGGGCTTGCAGGTTGTTTGGGTTTGTTCTTTGTTAACTGCATAGACACTAGGGAGAAGGAAGAGATGGGACAGCATGGCTGGACCTACTGGCAGAAACATTATTGGTAGCTCAGCAAATCTGGAAATCATGCTGGATTTCAGGGAAACCAAACTGAAAGGCTTCAGTGCACACCAGGTCTAAGCTGGATAAAAACATCCACCAAGTCACTATGCTTTTGCACGTCCTTCATCATCCCAATGGGACACATCCCAAGTGCCAGCAATTCATCTACACTTCTCTATTCCAGCAAACCCTGCTTATGTAGCAGCACAGCAATCATGCCTTAGATGCTCACAATCACATTACAGCCCTTCCTACCATCCTTTTTGCTGTGACATCCAACAGGAGAACACAATTCAGCAAGCAACTAATAAACATAACAGAAATCACCAATAGCTCACAGACCATTTCCTACTTCATCTTGGGAATGGTGGTACATACCTTCCCACTCATAATGGATGCTGCCAGAGGACAGCTGCATTCACTGTAGTGGTTGCTCCTCAAGCACATCTTTCCCCTTCTCCTGTTTTGCTTTGTTCCCTTTTCAGCACTTCCCTACTTTTGGTATTTTCTCCCCCCCTCCAGCTTCCCAGCTAACAACAAATGGAGTACATGGGACTTCAAGTCACACTGTCATGCCAACAGCTGTAATTAATCCATACCAGCTTCATCATTTCTTTTGGAAAAGAGCAATTTTATATAAATTGCAACTGCAGTCTAGTTTCCAGAGAAACAGAGACTCAAGTTGAGATCCAAGTGCCAGCCCCCATGCTGCAGCCCTCTTCTCCCTGGTGCAGGATATAAGCCCACATAACAGAGTACACCAAAGAGCAGCCTGACACAGAACAACTTCATCATTTCCATGGCCAGCAAGGGACAAGACACCAGA
This sequence comes from Agapornis canus, assembly GCA_036873685.1. Taxonomy (NCBI): domain Eukaryota; kingdom Metazoa; phylum Chordata; class Aves; order Psittaciformes; family Psittacidae; genus Agapornis; species Agapornis canus. The sequence goes on from JBAFWW010050518.1 coordinate 10,807, forward strand.
TGTGCTGTGCTTCACACACACCAAAGCCAATAACAGTGCTTTGGAACCATCACATGCTGGGACCAATTAAACCCATCTTCTCCCCCTCTCTGACCAGCATGATGCCAGCAGCACCAGCAAAGTGAGGTGCAATTCCCACCTCCCTTCCTCGGCTCTGCCCCAGCTCCTCAGGAAAGTAAACACTGCTCCATTTTTGCTATCCCACTCCTTGCTCTCTGTTACTTTGCTTTCTCCTCTAACCCCTACAAAGGGGTGGCCAACACAAGCTAATAGGGCCTCCTGTGAGATTAAAGCGATTTAGCAAGTAGAAGCTGTCTTGATCTAATAATCTCACCATCTCCATCACCCTGACAGCACATCCTCAGCAAGCCATTATGTTCTAAAATGCAGTGGGGACAGGGGGTGGGAAGGCCTGTCACAGTCCCAATGAGTCAGTACCACGCTCACCTGTGGCTGCAATCAGGCATCAGGAAATTCCTCTGCTGCAGGTCTGAAAGGGAAAAAAAAGGCACAAATAAGGAAAAATCCATCACCACCATCCTGCTGTGAGAGAAACCCAGTGCTCAGACATGCCGAGTAAGTCATCACCTCCTCATAGCATGCATCAGTCCTTTGCTCCTCATCAAAAATAAGCCTACCAAGAGCTGAACATATGGAAGGCAGTCCTGCCTCCATGGAGCACTTCCAACCCCTTCCTCCCCCCCAGAACCCCAAACAATAACTATAAAGCAGCCACCCCAAGGAGTCAATCAAGTATGCTTTAGTCTTAGGAAGAAGATGTATTAGGTTGATGGCACAGTCATTAAAGGTCTTCTCCCAGGGTTAGGAAGAAGAAAGCTCTGGAGGCAGCCCAGGGCTGAACCCTTCTAGAGCTTTAGCTGATGTCACCCCCATTCTGAAGCAGAGCCCCCATCGATACACACCAGCTTCCAGCTGCAGTCATCCAGACCTCCCCCAGCCACAGGAACCCAGCACAAAGACCGAGGGAGAGCCTCACACGCACCCACGGGCCCTTTATCCTCCACCTGAGCCAATTACCCCAGATTGAACCACCTGAGCCCCCCTCAGCTCCCAGAGCTGCATCACAGCTGTGGGGTCACAGAGGAGCCGAGGACTCAGCAGAGCATCCAGAGGCTCCAGGGGAGCAGGTAGCAGGGAATGACCCCCAGCCAGACTTGGCTCCAAGCAGGATCCAGGCTGGACCCCACATGTGCTGCACTGCAGGTTCATTCAATCTGTGCTGGCACCTGTGACTGAAGAGCAGGGCTGGGTGCAGGGCCGCCAGGTTTGAAAGCAGATCTTCCACAACAGAAACACAAGTGCAGGCAAACCCCCATAAAGCGCTGCTTTGCTTTCCTCAGGGCTTGCTTCTGACAAATAAACCATCAATTCCTTCCAGAACTGGTCCAGAATCCACGCATTTCTCGCTTTCAGTCACTGCTTGAACAAATGCCATGGCCCAGAATACCCTCCATCTGCCGACTGCTTGCAGAAATTCTGGTCTGCTTTTCATTTACCATCCTAATTAAAAGCCCTGCAGCCTCCCTCTCGCTTCTCACCTTTCCCTTGTTTATCAGCTCTTCCTTGCCACATTCGCTAATTATTGCAGGCATTTTTGTTTAAGGAAGATTTGCTCCTTTCCTGCCAATCTCCTCTTTCCACTTGACCCTGCAGCAAAGTTGTTTCTCAAAGTAAACACAATCTGCCTGGTCTGCCCATGTAAGAACAAAGACAGTAAGTGGGAAACAAATGGGCAATGGTACAATACATGGTGCAAGCTCTGCTCCTCTACTCTGCCCTGAAGGAAGGAGCAGTCAGAGGAGAACAAAAAGCACAGTTCCCCCTCCTCAGGTGCCCCGTGCTGCACACGTATTGACTCCTGTGGGGAGCAAAGGAGCCGAGGTGGAACATGAGCACTGTTTATGTGAAGCAGCAGATGGTGGAATTACATAATCAGAAATGTTATATATGTGTATATGTATTTATACACCAATTTCACTGCAGCTCTAAGAAATTACATCTTAGGGCCACTGCCTATTGCTAGCTGTGGTGTGGGTCTATAAACTCTGTGACAAGTTGGACATGTTCCTGGCTGCTGTGTCTCAAGAACAAAAAAATGAGGTGCAGATTCTACCTCAAACCTTACTGCAGCCAGAGCAAAAAGGAAATAATTTGTGCTAAAACACATCAGAGAGAAAGTAAAGAAATTACCGTCACTTTGCTACATGAAGTGTTTGCAAGATGAGCATTCTGCAGCCACAGCTAGAATCATCCATAGTGCTTCACAGTGATTTTCTCAGGAAGGACTCTAGACCAATGTCCCCAGCTCTGGAGAGGTTTGGGAAAGGGACAGAGGTGCCTTTGCTGCAGCAGAAAGCTCTGCACCCCTGCACATGCCCCAGCCTTTGCTGCAGCTTTGCTCTCCCACTGCTGCATCCTGTTGCCTTTCCAAGGGCTCCTGTCCATGAGCTCGCCAGTGCCATAACCTGCCGGCAGCAAACCTGGCAGTGCCCATGAACAGGAGCACTGCGTGGCTGACTGCCCACTGCTGGAAGGGCAGCAGAGCCACTGCAGAAAGAGGCCCCGGGGCCCATCAAGGAAATTCCCTCCAGCAGCTCCCCTGCTCCTAAAAGGTCTCTGTAGCACCAGAGCTACAAACTGTGTGAGGGTAAAACTTTCCAGCACTGACTGCTTTGTAATGAGAGCCCAGAGTGCAGCTGGTGGAGTCTAAATCTAAACGCCACTCAAAGGAATTAATGTGAAAAACCGCTTTGTCTGACCTTCCTTTTGGAGCATTTCAGGCTTTCAAAGCAGCACAGAAAGAGTACAGCCAGTCCTGCCTCTCCTCCCCACCTCCGAGACTGAGAGGAGGAATTCTGCCTGGCCTGGACACAAACAGTTATTCACATATATAAATAAAGCTTACTCAGGAAGTGGTCTTGAAGGCACTTCGGATAATCCTAGCTGTAAGTACCAAGCTGGATGCTCAGTGTTTGCCAGACTGGGCTTCAAAATAGCATTTGTTTAATTTGTAAGTGTACGGCTTTGACGGGCGACTCTCTGGGGTCAGGAGCAATAAATGACGGTGTGGATCCAGCGTCGTGCTGAAATGACCAGGGCCCAGCTCACCAACCAGCTGGAGACAATCGCCTTCACCTAGAGAGGAAAAAGAAACATGCTGACCTGTGTTTCCACAACAAGCAGCAGACTTCAACACTGATGTTCGACCTGTTCCCCAAAACAGAGCAAGCTCCACCAGGATCATGTACATTAAGATGCTTGTAGTGGCTGAACGCTTGCTGCAGAGCTGGACCGTGTTACCCAAAAACCACAGTCCCAGGCACTCCCTGGGCCTTGAGCAAGAGTCACTTGCTCAAAACCACTGGTGGGGTGTGAGGCCGAGCTGGCTGCTCCCATCCCCAGGCTGGCAATGCCGGGATAACCACCACCGAGGCATCTGGGGACCCTCGCTCCTGCTCAGACCCCACTGGGAAGGTGCCTGACTCTGGCCAGACCCCTGGGCCAGGACCGCATCCATACCAATATCCTACTGATGAGGTCCCTGTGTGGCAGTAACCAGCACCTCTGCAATGGGCATCACACAGTGCCCAGTACCATCCCCTGTGCAGCATGGCTCTGGGGGGAAGCCCCGGCTGCAGGGCTTGCTCCAGCACCTTCACATCATCAATGCCACCAGGGGCAGGCTTCCCACCTGCTCTGTTTCAGCACATGAATAGTTAATACCACAGATCTTTTGAGGACAACTTGCCATTTTGAGAGAGAACCCAAACACCAGCTCTAGAAGCTGTATTGTGCTTGAAAATGGCTGTTGGCCTTTCAGTGCAGAAAGAAACAAGAGCAGGCTTTGAGCACTCCTTAATTTAAAATGTAATTTCCATCCTCTGCCTAGGACTCACGTGGGATTTATGCTATTAAATATTAAATACCAAGACCTTTATGCAATGAGGCAGCTTTATTGAATAAAATTATATCAAACAATGAAATCGCAGGCTTTGCAGATATTAACCATGTAATGGGTTTCAGGACATGCTGCAGTGGAAAGACCCAGGGGAGAAGTGTCCTGCAGTCCATGCCTTGTCTGGAATGCTCCTGGTCCCGGATATGCGGATAACCACACACCAGTGTGTGCCGGAGCCAGGCTCCTCCGCACAGCTGCACCAGTGCCCGTTGCTCCTCATGTCAGCCAGACTCCCATAAAATAAGATGTTTATGAAGTTCTGCTCATTTCCCACTTTGTGTAAAGTCCAACAGCAAATTACAGTGTCTGCTGTGGTGGGTTTTTTCCCCTTACACTGCACTCCAGGGAATTACTTTGAATATTCTGCGTGAGGATGGTAATTGCATCACGGAGCCTGGCTGTCACAGTGACACGGTGCAATTTCATTCCACGTCTGGATGGGAATACAAGCACTTCTTGAGCGATTACCAAAATTGACTTCTAATTAACATTGGTGCCACTAAATCTCAATTCTCTAGGGCTTGCAAATAAACAAGCACAGCAGAGCCCCAAATACAGGCGAGATAAATGTGCTGCACTAAATAAATGTTCACCAATTTTACTACATTTACAGTCTTAGGGAGGGAAGAGGAAACACTGCCCAGTGCTCAGTGGCTCAACTTCAGGGAATTCAGTTTTCCTTCTCCTTGGCCTCAGCCCTGGCCATCAGCTTCTCAAACCCAGTGTTTCCAAACCCAGCCTGCAGAGGACCGTGCAGTGCACCACCACCAAATAAAAACCAAGGGTGACGGGGCAGATGACTTCACTCAATCCATTTACAATGCCCTTGTAGGTCTGATTTTGCCATAGTCAGGAATAATTTAGGTAACAGATGTAAGTGATAATTTGATACACTTAAAATATTTTATATGCTTTTTGAGGGAAACAATTTTCTGATGTAAATTCTATTTCAGTAAAAACTTCCAGCTTTGATAAACGTCAGAAACTGCCTTTGAAAGCACTCTGTTACGAAAATTATTATTACTATTATTTTACATAAAGAAGTCTAAGCACAAGCAAGTGAGATTCTCTGCACTCCAGCACCACAGACAGAATAATGTTACTTTGAGGAGAGTCCTTGACAGTTACAAGCATTTTGGCTGCTGCACCATAAAATTAATAGTATTGACATTTCATGTCCTGCAAAGCAGCTCAATCCCTCCTGCCAGTCAAGTGTCAGCCTGCTGCAGACAAGATGCCAGCGCCACTCCTTGAGGGCTTAGTTCCGCTCCAGGAAATTCCATCCAGGAACCCTTCTACATCTGATGTATTCGGGATTTCCCGCATGAGATTACTTATTCCTGCAGCAGCAGCAGCCACGGTGCCCTGTGAGCCCCTTCCCCTGTTGTCTGCCCTTTCTGTGCTTCCAAAAGCACACAAACCTCTTAAAACCAAGAGGAGCTGGCAAAGTTAAGCAGGGCCTGGGAAGCATTAGGATACACAGAAAAGATGTACAGGCAATACTGCCACGTAATAATGACAGCTTGACACTATGGCTACTATTTTTCTATCAATATTTTGATGTGTTCACCTAGGGTCATTATAAATGACTTTTTCTGTCCCTAAACACCAGTCAGAGCTGCCACTAGCAATGTTCTGACCACAGGCAGGTGCAGTAAAATTGTTGGAAGTGTTGACACTTAAAGATACAAGCAAATGAACATGATAAACTGCCAAGCACTACGAGCAAGAAACACAATGTTCTTTCTTTGTAACGAATGGTTATTTTACCTTTGGTTTTGTGTAGACAATGGCTTTTCAAATCACAAAGGAAAACCATTTGCTGCCAGAGACACAAAGCATCAGATCAACAGACCTCAGCCCTCCCCAGGACCCCGCAACACAACCTGAGCATGCACTGCCTTCCCACTCTTGGAATCCTACAGCTTTACCCTATCCACCCAAAGAGGAAACGTTCATCATGTGCCAGAACTGGGACTCAATGGCAGCACTGAGAGCCTTGAGCAGACCAGCAGGAGCAGCTTTTGGTTCCCCCAGACCAGTGGGACCAGGATGCCTGTGGGAGCCGTGCTTCCCCTGCTCCATCAGGACACCCGTGGGCTGGTGCAGCCCTTGTCATCCCACTTGGCTTTAGTGCAGGATAATTGGTTTCTGTCCCTTCTGGCTTTGTATCACCACATCCACTCCAGCCAAAGACAATATTTATGTTATTTTAAGCTTTTCCTACTTAAAACAAGCAAATAGATAGCAGTGGAATGAAAACACTGCTGTGCAGGAAGCACAACAGCAACAGGAAAGAGGCACTGCATTAAGATGAGCAGGATTTCAGAGCATCTCCCCCTTGATAAAGCTGAAGACCTCATGGCTCCGTCTCGCTTCCAAGCTCCCCAAACACCCAACACCAAAGAGGCAGAGCAAGAGGACATGGGACAGGGCCACCTCCACTCCACCCCATCTCAGCAGCTTTGCCTGCTGAGATACCAAACCGTGGGGAAGCAGACGGGCAGAGGCAGCTGCAGGTCCCTCACTGAACAGTCATGCCCAGGATGACAGAGGCGATGTCTTCTGGTCCTTTGTTTTACAGAAGGCTTCTACTCCAGGCAGCCTTAGGTTTGCAGCACGCTGCACTCAAGAAAAGGAGGAAGATGCTGCTGCTGAGTAATATTTTCCCCGGGTGGAATCAGCAAATTCCCTGGAAAAGTGAAAACCTGCAATGGCCAGTACGAAATAATGGATTGCACCAGGAGAAGTTGTTTGACAGCAACTGTTTGATTTGAATTCAAAGAGAGGAAAAAATGTCTGGGTCTAAGCAAGGCTGTTGACCATGAAGTAGACTTTGCTGTAACTGAAGTGAAAAGGCTAATTCATCAACCTGTAATGAGAATCTCATTGTCATTCATCTTTTATGTGAACATTTGCAGGCAAGAGCCTGGATGTCAGGGGAAAGCCCTGTAATTAATTTATCTCTGTTGTGTAAAAGGTAACAGATCTGAAGGATGGGTTCTGTCCCAGCACAGCTGCCTCAGACAAAAACCAAGCAGATTTGTTAGGTCTGATTTCTGCTTTCCTTCAATGGAAAAACAGCTGCAGAAAAATCAGAGCCATGAAAAACACATGGTTTGGAAGGGCAGGAGGAGAAGCCCACCTCCAGGAAATCACATTGGCAAGAGCAACCAAAACCCTCAGAGAGGAGAGTATAATTTGTTTGCAATGGGAGAACTTTATTCTCTAGCCTAAGGTATCAAGTTAGGATTAAGACCAAATAATGAAGGAAGTGATCAAAATAACATGCCATGGATAATTTGCTCTCAACATATTCAGCAGACAATGTCAAGGCTCCCTGCAGTTACAAAGTCCTGACTCAGTCACTGTTGTGATTGCATTAATCAAGGTCCTTTATTTTTCTGGAAGCCCCAGAGGCACTGGAGGACCCGACACCCTGATTACAAATACAATTAAAATGACTTCCAATGGCAGACAAACTAGAGGGGTCAGTTTTAAACACAGAAGCCACACTGAGGGACACAATACTGACACAGATGTCCAGGCAGTGGTGATCTCCCATAAAACAAAGGTAACTCTGCTTAACTAGGACTGTACAGTGGGCTCCCTATATCTCGGACAAGTGCAATGGAAGAGCCTTTTGGTGAGAAATGTCACCAGTGCTCTCGGGAAAGCCAGAAGATTCAGAGGGAAGAAAAAAGTCCATTTTCTGGTAAAGGTTCTTTGCACATGGCCATTTGTCCCTGGCAGTGAGGCCCTGAGAATGCTGGGGCTTACATGCTCCTGCACCTGGGGCAACAGGACACCACTGCTGACAGGGGTGTGCTGTGGCTTATGGTAGCTCAGCACTGTGATGAGCCCTGCAGCTCACCTCATCCTCATTCATCACTGGAGACAGAGGCAGCCAGCAGAAGATTAACAGTGATCCCATCGAGCGCAGGGTTAAATCGCTCCCCTAGCAGATAGCACCAGACACAAACCTGCCAGCAGAGGTGTGAAACAGGCAGCACTGGTGAAGAAGCAGGAGAGGTGGCTGGTGCCTGCTTTAGCATCACCAATTGCAGCAGTTACTCCTCCGTGGCAGGGAGAAGGATCCACCCATCTCCCAGAACAACTTCGCAGAGCGAGAACCACACAAAAAGGCTTTCAAAGTGAAGGAGTTGATGTTCTCCTCATGTGTATGAGAATATTTGATGACAGAGACCTATCAAGTTGTCACTTGCATTGTCACTGTAACTGACTGGGTAAATGGGCTCACCTTTCAATCCTGTGAATGTTTTCAAAGATAAATTTATGAAGTTAAGTCCCAGTTTTCTCTTTCCTCTTTCTTCTTCCTTTGCTAAAACCTGTCACACATTTCAGCTAAAACACTCCAAATCCTCTCAGCTTCCACACCAGTTTCATAAACCAGCTCATTTAACTAGACAATCACATGAAATAACCACCAACCAGACTTACTTCATTTTTGTTCTTTTCCCACAAAGCTTCCCTGAACTTGCAGCTTTACACCCTGCATCCTTCTGGGTCTCTCACCAGCCTGTGCCCTCCGAATGAGCTGCTTTGGGACTGGCTTCTTACACGCGCATTTTTAATGCAGTGGGTGCTCTAATTCCTCTCAAAGAGAAGCTAATCCTTCCCCAGGGAAGTGAACATCCTCCTCCATGTTTACAGTTGGCACTAGCTGCTTTTTCTTAAACCCTGTTTTAAATAATACAGCAGAGTTCTCATTAGTTCGCTTGGCAGAACAATTGTGTATGTCCTCACCTCAAACTGTCCCCACTCCTTGCTCCTCCACAGAGGCAGCAGTTCAGATGAGTCCATCTCAACCACAGCAGAGGCAGCCAGGAAAGATCTCCAAGGCCATGAGCACGAGTGTTGGAAACCTTCTCTGGAACCCCTAGGATGAGGCCAGAAGCAGAAGCCATCATGAACATAGAGTCCTGTTAAACTTCCCAAGACTTGCTTCAGAAAACACAAAAAATGGGTTATATAAATAACATTCCATGAAAATGTCTTTAAGGACTGTGCTTTGACATATATTTAAGATCATAAACTTCACTCTTTTTAATGCTTTTGGTAAGACTTGTAATGAGAAAAGACAATTCTGAAGTCCTTGACATTAATAAGTCTATTGTAAAAAGGTCACCTTCCCCTACGAATGTTTTATTATCAGTGAAGCAGAATAGTTCTGAATATGTAATGACTTTATTCTGATGATTGCCCTGTATTCTTTTCCAAAGAAAGCAAGCATCAGATGTTGATAATTTACATATAAGTGTTGAAGGGTCTGGAAGCAGAAAAACAAACTGGTTCGGAGAAATTAATTACAAAGCAGCTACAGAAGAGACATGAAAATTAACTTCTCATCTTCATGTGTCTCTAGGAGGAATTAAAAAGCACCACAGGGCTGATTGTCCTCCAGAACACTCCTGTACATTGCTCAGCTGGAGCACAACACCAGCAGCAGTCACTTCCCGTGTAAATCACTGTGAACACTGTTTCTTGTTTGCGTTTGGGTTTTCCATTTTGGCGTAGAAAGCACCGCTTGCACTCAGCAGCACAGGGAGCATTAGGAGGCACAGAGAGGATGCACAAGATTGTTGGTGACAACAGGAAGGCAGAACAATAGCCAAGACTGCCTGCCGGCCCCCGCGACCCCATGTCGGTGTCTCCGGTAGCTTCCAGTCCAGGACAGAGAAGCGGGAGCGTCGCGGTGGGGATGAGGGCAGCGCAGCGCAGCGCAGCGCGGCGGGCGCAGCGGCACAGCACCGCAGAGGAGCTCGGTTCAGACAAAGAGGTTTCTCCAGGAGCTGTGCGCTCAGAGGCTGCTGCACCAAAGGCTCTGTGTTGTTTTGAGCCATTAAATGCCATTGCATTTAATTACTCCCAACCTACCACCAGTGAAGGTTTCCAACAAAAGCTGCCTCTGTTAAGAAACCTTTTTTATACCCTAACGATCTCATCTCGAGGATGCTTTTCAGCATTTACACGTGAGCATTTACACAACAGCACTCCCCATTTGCCAGGGAACACAGTGGAAAGCAACTGTATTTTTAAAATATTTTCTTCAAGAAAAGCCTTGTTTTCTGAGGGTCCTCTCCAGACAAAGGCCCTGCCTCATCCAAAGGCCCTGCCTCATCCAAAGGCCCTGCCTCATCCAAGGGCCGTTTGTCTGGAGACCAATTAGCTGCTGAATTTCATCAGCAAGACAAGGCTGTGCCGATTCAGCAGTATTTCAAAGGAAATGCCATGGGTCTATCAAAAGAGGGTGGTTCTTTGCTGCAAACCAACAGCTCCTGATTCCACGCTGAAAGTCATCCCATGATTCCGCAGGGGTGCAGGACTATGGATATAGTTGGATTTGGGAGGGTTTGCTCCATTTCACCCCAGCACTCAGATGTAACCAGTGTACAGTTACTGGTATCTGCTTAAGAACTTCTCCCCTGTACATTTCTGTTTACCCTGGGAATATGCATTCCCAAGATGGCTCAAAGATTAAGACCCAGCAACGTAACTCTCTGCTCAGAGAGGTTATAGCACCTCCAAACATCAGGCCCTTCAGGAAAGCTGATCCAAGCACCCAGAAAGAAGCAGATTTAATTGGCCTGGCATAGGGAGGCTTTGGCAGTGTGCACCTCTCATAAGGACATTGAGTTCCCTTCATGTGCCACAGCATTAGAGAAGGGGTAAAAGACTGAGAAAGGGGATAAAGAGGAGTCAAGTGAGAGCAGGACAGCAGCAATGGGGACCATCCATTTCACCAAGAAGCTGGTGAGATCTGAACTGCAAACAGGACTTGGATTACCAAGGAGAAGCAAGGACAAGGGCAATTTAGCCTGCAGTGACAGTGTGAGGACACAGGACTCCTGCAGGTCTTTGTGAGTCAGATTAGCTGGCGTTAAACACTTGAGGTGCTCTCAAGCATGTCCAGTGTCATTTGCCCCCATTACAGGGCTGCTGACCTGCCTGCCCTCCAGTTCAGATCTTAATGTGAAACAGGATGAGCCTTAATGTCCCTGCATCAGGAAATGGGTATTTAACCTATTTTTTCCAAATCCTAATTGCACCCTTATACTTCCTAATACTGAGCTAATAAATGAGATATTTTAGCTTTCACCCTGGCACATCAACACACCAGGAAAAAAACCCATGACAGATTAGGCAACCATTAGATGCACTGTTCATTCTCAGTGCAAGTCCAATGCCACATTTCACAGGTGGGTTTAGCAACCAATGCTCTGTGTGGGCAGGAGCAGTAGGGAGGGCTGACTAAACCAGAGTAACAGCAGCAGTTGGGGCTGCTGCTTCTCTTTTATTGTCTGAAGTGTGAGCTGGTTTATGCTTTCTGCTTTCTCTCACCAGTGCATCATTTTGGATGGAAGAAATCCTGGTCCAACAGCTGCTGGGACCAGAGTCTGGGACCTTCCCTGCAGCTTCAGGAAGGAACAGAACAGATAACCCCATACCCTCATGTGGGGCTCAAGGTGTGCCTGTCACAGGCATGAAATGTGGGAATGCTGGCTGGCAGCAAGAAACTTGCAGCATTCCTTTTGTCTTGGTCTTTCTGTCTTAGGAGGAACAGCCTTGGTGGAGCACACACCTGCACAGCCCAATTCCCAATTGCACGTTTCATTCGGAGGCCAGGATGAGCAGCCTGCAGTGGTGTGAATTGTTACACTAATTTTAAGAATTCAGCAGAACTCATTATCCTGAATTTAATCGCTCCCTCTGAAATTCTGTCAGACTCATTATGTTGGTTCCCTTTCTGAGATGGTTTAAGCTCCTCCAGAGAGCAGCTGTACAATAGCAATAATAATGATTAAATTGCTGTCTAAAGCTTCACTGGACATCAAAAATAAGTAGATTAAATTCACACTTACAGCCACTTTTTAAGGAAAATTATCATTGTACCAAACTGGTAGAGCTTATGATATGTCCTTATGGAGTCAGCTGAACACTTGCTCACAGGGAAGTGCAGTGTGAGCCTTTTGAACCCGGGACTTTTGGGGTCTGAATCACAGCAGTGATGGATGGCCAGGCTGCAGAGAAGAGCAGAACTTGCATTTGACAAAGATAAACCATCTGGGAAAGAGTTTCAAGGAAAGCTGAAGTGTCCAAGAGCCGCACTGGAGGCAAGGAAGCATTTTTAGTCCAAGAGAAGATGGGATATTTTCTAAAGTCCTCCAGCAAAGCAAGCGCACAGAGGCTGTGCCTTGTACCAGGCTCACTCTGCCCCCAGCAGCAGGAGGTCCCTCAGGACCCATCCTGTACAACTCCATCAGAATGCACTGAGTCCCAGAGCTCCCGCAGGCTGATGCGTTTTCAGATCAAGAGGAAAGCAGTCTCTGAGCTGACAGATGACTTTACCTTGAGGGGTTCCCAAGGAATTCCCCACATCCAGAGGCCAGAGGCATTGTGTGTGCATGAGCAATAGCCAGCAGGAAGGGCATAAAACAGTTTACATCTGCCAGCTCTATCAATAGGCCTCAAAAAATAATTGTTTCCCCCTTCAAAATACCCATACTTTCTGATCATACACAAATCTGCCACCATACACAGATACCCTAAAGCACATCTAAAGACAATCCCTCTTTTCAGCAAAGGATACCATGGAGATTACTAAGATTTTATCATGTATCTGAAACAAAACACAGGTCAGAGTTGCCTTGAGGACAAGTAATGTAAGCACATGCTCACTTTCTGAAGGGGGGAGGTTTAAAATAAAGCCATATATAGGTGAATATCATCAACCAAATTTGTAATTAATTCTAGCAACCCATTAACTGTGGGAATGAAATCACTGGAGCTTCACTAGTTTATGAGACTTACAGATGTGTGTCCATTTACTTAGTAATGTATGTAAATCATGCCACAGGTTTATTGCATAGTACGTGACTGATGTCCATCAGAGCTGCAAAGAACCAGAACAGCATTTTAGCTGAAATTCCACTTCAGCACCCAGGAGTGAAGTGGGATATAAACGACACATAAACCTTGTGCTAGTTTCTCCTTAATTTACTGGTATTTCCACTGAGGCTCAGTAAAACAGGCATCTGCTGCCCTGGAAGTCACAGTTAAAAGAGTGGAGAACGTGAGGTAGGTCTGGTCCATGCAATGCACTTGGTCTTCTGAAGCATGCTGGGAATGTCCCACTGTGCACCCCTAAATAAACCAAAACCAAACTGAAAAGTTACTTTGAGTTATTATTAACAAGCACTGCTCTATTTTAATTGGCCCACTGATGAGTGGGGACAATAAATTGCTTTACTGAGTGAAATTCCTGGTTAGACTTCAGAAGTGAAAAAGCCTCAAGCCCACAGAAACCACTAAAGTGTGGAATATTCCCTCAGACCCATGCGCAGAGTTGACAGCACCAGCTCTGTCAGGAGCTCTTCAGACACCTGCCAGCTACATCAGTGCCAAACCAGGCAGCAGCCCCACAGCTCACACAGTGAAATGAAGTCATTCATCAGTTCCTGTTTGAAAGGTAGAGCTTGAGGAGCAAGGTTCATCAATTCAGTGTTCCAGAGAGCCCTGGGTTAGATGAACATGTTCAGATTTCACCAAGAAAACCCAAACCAAACTAAGGGACTAAGCTGCTGAAATGAGTGTGACTGCCCTGACACTGGGAGTCTGCTGAATCAGCATGAGGTGTACTGGAAGGCAGAAAGAGGAGGAGCCACAGTGTTATTACAGGGAAAATTGCTATTGGAAATCATATCATTCCAGGAGACTTTAAAATCCCTGATCTTGACTGTGAAAATGCATTACTGTCAAGTATCCCAGGATGCAGTGAGTAGCTGGAACTGAACCAGGATGAGGAGATGGTCCTCTCAGGTCATTTTTTGAGCTCACTAGGTTGGTTTTGACTAAGCTGAGTTTCAAGCTGGAAGAACTGCTAGCCCAAAGACAACTGAACTGTTTCCTGATTAGGTTGAAAACAGAAGGAAAAGATTTTTTTGCAGCTCATCCCAAGTATTCTAACTTTGATCCACAACACACACTAACCCTTACCTTCACACCTGAACCAAAGCTCAGCTTTGCACACAAGCCATTAACACCCCGGCTAGGTTGTCCCTATGTTCACTGTTAATGTTTGTTGTTTCTCCTGCAGAAACAGGCACTCGAGGGCATTGCTGGTGTTGCACCTCACTGCCACGAGGGAGGAGCAGGCAACCTCAAGTGGCTTCAGCCATCAAAACTAGCAGCAGTGTTCCAGTGGTTGAGCTTGAGGCCGAAATAGTCCAGGCCTTTTGTACCACTTATCTCTGGAAACCCTATTACTTCAGTCTCTACAAAGGGTGTTCCTTTGCTGGGGACAGTGAGAGCATCCTGCAGGAAAGCAACAGCTGCTGCAGGACAATAGGATACATGGGGAGCACGAACCAGCAAGATCTGCCCAGCCAGCCGATGGAGTGCAGCTTGTTGACACTGGCAAACCAACCAGTCCCATAATTGCAACAAAACCTGAACTTGGTTAATCTCAAATGGCACTGCGTTGTGTAATAGCTGCTGCTTTCTCTCCCTGACAACAGGGTCAAAACTTGTGCTGCAGCTTAATAACAGAACGGAACCATAAATCATGTAAATATCCTCAGCTTGTCGGCAGCACAAGGATGTTCAGAGCATTTTTCACTTGAAGTACAAAGCACATTCCCAATTAGTGCTTAAAAGGAAATTTGAGTCCTTTGTTCATCAACTGAAACAAATTGGAAGACTTCTGAAGTAAAAAAAAAACCATTCTACAATAACCTAATACCCAGTTAAGCGGTTAATGTTAAAAGTGAGGAGAAGGGGGGAAAGGGTGGAGAATAGGGCAGAGCAATACAGTGCAGTGTCATCTTGGTCCCAGTGGAAATACATCTGTTGATAAAGCTAAGAATAAAGAAGTTGTTCAGGAGGAGACTTTTCAACTGCCCAATCACCATCTTGCTACTCTAAGATGATCCTGTTGTGCTTCCTGTCTTTTCCCCACTTCAAATCCTTTTTTATTCCCTGTGCCCTTTAAACACAGGGAATAAATTCGCCTGAGACTCCTGCAGGATTTTGCAGAGCCCCTCTGGATGTACTGCACCTTGTTCTGGATCTGCGATTTCCAGCATCACTTGGAAGTCACACACACAATAAAAGCATCAAGTCCTCCTAAAGAAAGCAATAACTGAGGCAAATCAACCTCCAAGCAAGCTCCATCAGTGCGGCTGCCACCCTCTATTCATCAGCAACAATGAGCACAGGCATTGCGATTCCACGCTGGTTTTATAAACAGAGTGCTGCCTTTTTAGTATGTCACATTTAGGCAAGAGAACAGATTCTGGCCATAAAAAAGTACCCTTGGAACCTGCTTTTATAGTTCTTTCTTGAAATATTTCTAAACAGCCCTCTCATCACATGCATTTAAACAACTCCAGCCTCAGGAGTACAATAACCTATAGCAAATATGCTGACTTTTCCAGAGCATAAATGCAAGTCTTGCTTGCAGGTCACAATTTAATGAGTTCACCACCAACAAAGCTCCCAAATGAAAATGGAATCGATGCACCAACGATGGGGAATCCAGCATTTCCAGTGCATCTGCAGCGACACTTGCCTGCAACCACCACCTCTTCACATACTGATTTTAAGGTCAGCATCAGGCACAGCACCTTGATAGGAAGTGTGTCCTCCTGCCCTCAGATCTGCACCAACAGGGACCAACTGGTAGGCAGGAAACATCCTATATTCCCCCTGAATAACTGGAACAAAAGAAAACTCAGATTCATGAATATTTAGCAAGTTCTCACACTCTGATTCATGACAGATGTATTTTGGTTTTGAAAGAATGTCAAAACCATTCACTGTAATCCTCTTGTGCAATTAGAGCAGTCCCTTTCTTGGAGCAGCCAGTTTTGTGGCTCCACTCCATACTTCCTTCCTGAGGGTTAGTTTGGGATTGGAAACATACAGAGGAAAATGGTATCCATACTGACATCTTTTATTTGGCTTTATTTCCACATTTGCCTTTGGTCTTTGAGGTTGTTTGTGTCTGCTGTATATCTGCCGTATGTTCAAGTATCTCTTAGCACTGCTGCCATTATTTCTTTGGAAGAACTACCAAGACAAAAGAATCATACTCAACCCAAAACATCACCTTAGGACAAGGGACAAGGGCTGTGACCAGAAGGTTACACCACAAGACAAGCCCTGCTGGTACCCAGACCAGGTTGGCTGTTGGGAAGAAGCGGATGCAAACCTGGCACCAAGCACTGCCATGGGCACCTCCCCATCTCCGAATGGGCGACGTAGAATAGGAGGGCTCCAGGCTCTGTTCTGAGCCCCAGCATCCCTCAGGCACCCCCAGGGGATCCCTGCTGCAGGGATGGGTGTCTTGAGCTGCCTCCCCCAAACCCAATGCCACCTCCTTAGGGGAGCCCATCCTGCCCCACTGCTGGGACTAGCAGCAGAGTACCGGTGAGGCTGTGCAAGGAACACAGGTATAGCAAGTGCTCTGTTAGGGGATTTAGTGCCTAGTGCTAAAACGCTTTAGCCATTCTGGAGGACAATATTTAAACAGATGCTGTTAGTGGTTGTATTTCAAAAGTCAATGGGGCTAAATAAATCTAACATTTAGTTCTACTAAAAATGTTATGAGGCCAAGCTCTTTTTTCTTTAGGTGTTCAATTAAGCAAAACCACATAGATCTCCCACAGAATTTGAGTGCCATGAACAGGAAAGCTTTTTGGTTAAGCTTTCATCTCTTCATGTAAAGAACTAAATTGATGATTTTTAAATAATTTACATCCCAGAAGTAGTATTAAAAAAATGTCCCAAATGGAGCTAAAAGCATCGTAAATATAATTTCCTGCCAGATTATATGAAATACTCTGATGAATGAATAGTTCTTAAAAGGACACTAAGTGTGGGCTTGGAAGGTCTGGCTCCAGCTCTCAGAGTGTGCCAGCTCTGAGCAGTGGCTCACTCCTCTGATGTCGGTCTTGAGTAACCCCTTGCAGTACTGAGCGTGAGTGGGCTCTTCCCATTCCCTGATTTATTACATCCATGCTTATGCTTCACAGCCTCTGGCATGGATGGAGACCAAGCGGGTGCTGCTTCCTGGGTGCCCAGTTCCCACCAAAGCATTTCAGCACAAGGGGGTATTTGCTGTAAGCATTTATGGTTCTTATATACACAGCTCTGAAAGCCAGGATGAACTCAGCCAAGAGCTTGTGCTGGATGTCACTTTGCCTCAGGAAATAATTCAGGCAGATGTTTGTAAACATGTGAGTGGTGCTTACTCCTGTCAGGCAGCACTACCTCCAGTAAGAGCACTGATGCACTGTTATTATACCTGCTTTTAATTGTGCTATGGGGCAGCATTTCTTGGTTTATGCATTGGCACTTTTTCGATGCACAGAAACTTTCATAGATTTGATATTCATCACAGTGAAAGTCCAAATCAAATAAAAACCAATGAAAGGAAACTACCAAGGAAATGTTTCTTCTCCTACAATTCTTATTCTAGAAAACCTCTTTTCCCTCATCCCATTTCACCTTCTTTGAGAGTTTCAGGCAGACTTCACAGCAAATACATTACCAGGGTATCTCCTAAGGGCGGCAGAGGGCAAAGGCAATAAACAGAAGCTAAACTCTGCTCCCACTAACACTGCAGATCCACCACCTTCCCAAAGGGAGGCCCCCACCCTGCAGGATGGGAATGATGCACACTCACATCTCATCCCTGAAATAGTCCCCAAAGAGCCAAGACAGGAGACTGAAAGGGCTGCACCCACAGCTGTGGACACAGTCCCCTTTGTGGGACCAGATGTGAGGAAAGGTGCAGAAAAGGGAAGCTGGAGCTGAAAGACTTTTTTGGAGCATGAGAGAAATGGAACTGAGCCAGGAGAACAACAGCACCTGGAGAGCAACAGCACCTGGGAAACAACCGCTCCTGGGAAACAACCGCTCCCGAAGAACAACGGCTCCCGAAGAACAACCGCTCCCGAAGAACAACGGCTCCCGAAGAACAACGGCTCCCGAAGAACAACCGCTCCCGAAGAACAACCGCTCCCGAAGAACAACCGCTCCCAAAGAACAACCGCTCCCGAAGAACAACCGCTCCTGAAGAACAACCGCTCCTTCCAGACACCACCGGGGCTGATTGCAGCGGAACGTTCCAAGTGTGGCTGCAGTTACCAGGCAACAGCCAAGCCCCAGCTCGCACCAGCAGTGGGGAGCTCAGGGGGGGCAGACCCCAAAGCTGCACCCGGCGCTGGCTCCAGAGCCTGCAGAGCCCAGCACAGCCCATGGAGCAGTGGCCCCCTGCGTCAGGGACGAGCCAGGGCTCTGGATGTGGTGAGGATGGAAAGCACCCGGCACAGTTCCATCGACAGGGTCTGACAGAGCAACGGGAGAAAGGAAAATCTGAAACCAAGCCAGCAACTGCAGCAGAAGCGCTCGGGTTCAGTGTGGGCAGAACTACACTGATCTGGTGTGTATTACTAAAGCTAAGGGAAACAGCAAACAAACCCTACATTAACGACAACAGTTCTCATACACTTTGGACACACTGCAGTGCTTTGCAAGATTTTCTATGGCTCAGGGATCTAGCAATGAAAGATGAAACCAAATCCTCCTGGGATCAACCATTTGAAGCCTGATTCTGTGAGCAGCTGAAAACCCACAACTGGGCCTAGAGCCCCACAGTGTTTCTTCATCCAGGACCTCCACACACCAAAAGCATAACACTTCTCTAATCCACGAGCTGTTTTGTTGCCTCCATTACTGTTCCAAATGAGAATTAGACACAACATGTACTTAATTTAGGTTGTGAGTTGAGCTGGCAAAAATCAAAGCTTATATCCAAGCTGTGCAAAGAGCTGAGGGGTTTGCTTCCATCCATTTGGTGAAGGAACAGGTATCAAAACATCCCAGCCTCACACTGCCCCAACACCCCCGCAGCACCCCAATGGCCCTGCGCTGTGCCCCAGCTCTGGGCACCAGCAGAGACGGGGATTAGATATTGTGTGAGACTGCTCAGGATGCCAGTACCAAAATGCCCATCTACATCTGCTCTGTTCATCATGTAAACAATTAGAACTGAGGACATAAACCAGTTGTCCCCTCTTTTGGCATCCTGTCACAATGCTCACTAACACACAGCCTTTCTGAGTGCACAGAACTGTTGTGGGTAACTGGACAGAAAGGTTCTGCTGCACTCCTCTATTCAATCCATTTAATGGACTGTTACTATCTCCTTACACAGATCTGTTTCAGTCTTCGCATGCCACCAGGTAACTGTGCAAATGGTTTCTAAACTCATGAAACTCAGTTGGAGCAGTGCTGAGCACTAACTTATTTCATTGTTTTGAGAGAAATTAACTTGGAACCTCCCCTTTCTTTATCAGTTGTCTTTCTACATCTCTCTGTGATGTTGCCCTTGTCCTTCCCCTGTGATCCCTGGATTCATCCCAGACTGATTGCCATGCCTGTGGTTTGCGGAAGGATGGGGCAGCTCTTGCCATACAAAACCTACCTGGCCACCTCAGCAGTGCTGCCAGACAACTAATTCATGGGCTCCAAAGACAGCAGACTGATTGCCATGACTCAACTCCTCCTCCTTTCAAAACTGGAAGAGGTGGTGAGTGTTAACTTGCAAAGAGCGCATTTAACCACTGCACCAGTGGGATCCTTGTGCTGTCTTATGGGATGGGCAGACACTGGAAACATTCAATTCTTTATGGCTCAGGTGACTTTCTCTCCACTCAGGTTCATTATGGTCCACTAAAACCAAAGAGCAAGACATTACTTGCAGTTGCCAAAAGACCAAGCCTTGAGGCAGAAAACAAAAGCAGACTTAATTGAAGACTTTAGCTGGTGCCATGCTGTGATTGCTGCAGCGTAAGGTCTTCTCATCCACCGTGTTGCTCCACATGGTCTGGCTGAGCAGCTCCAGTCAAGGACCCCTGGAGCTCTGGGTCTGAATGGGAGGAGGGGGTAACATCTCAAGAGCTCTGTGGTGTGCAGCCCTGCACAACTGAGACAGCAGTGATGCAAGGTGCTGGTGACACCACAGGGACATTGGCCTCTTCAACAAACAGCTGCAGTTAAAACATAATAGCAGCCAAGGACATCAAAAGGCACCACTTGGAAAAATACCAGTACTTTCAGCTAAATGTGTTTTCTGAGGCTGAAAAACACTCAAATAGGAAGGACAAAGATAGTAAGCTGATTTGGCCTAAGACTGTCCATCTCCCTTGAGCTCAGCACAAAGGGATCCCACAGTTAGACACACAATACCAGGAAGGAATATACATTCAAGTCACATTTGAAGGCAGTTGAATAACAGGAAACACTCTGCAAACACACAGTTTCCTGCTGGTCCATGTACCTTCACAGACCTCAGTGTGTACACACTCAGGGATCACAAGGGAAGGACAAACGCAACATCACAGAGAAATGTAGAAAAACAGAGAAACAGGGAACTGGAGGTGCCAAGTTATTGGGAATGAAAACTATTTAGTCCAGCTTCCTGCAGAGCATGGACCATCGAATGTCCCACAAGGTGCATCACAGCAAGCATCCCATGGCTGTGCCATGCCAGAGACCATCTCTCATGACTAAGGTGGTGACTCCCCAAATCATAATCAAACCACTTCAAAGACTGCAGGTATGTAGAACAGTTTCTGTATACATCATGCAATATGCTCACTGCGTTACTGACCACAAGTGCTACAATATTCCTTAGGTCCAAATCTCTGACTGGTGGTTTTAGCAGCCACTTAGAAACAATTCCTTTGCATTGCCATCATTTCTTATCATCAGGTCAAATGATACCCTCAAATCAGTTGCTTTTGCATGAACTTACAAGTACAAAGACCAGCAGAGATCAGTAAAAGATTGACTTCTACTGCAAACCTAACAGTAAATTCTACCCTAACACTCATGTTCACATGCCTGTCCAATCTGCCCAGTGTCTGCAGCTGATTCCCCTATCCTACCCCGTCCACTGAGAGCACCCACCCATCTTGCTCCTTGTCAACAGGACAACAGAGCCCTGTTGTCACCCAATTTTTGCTCCACCAGTTGCATTTCTCTTCCCAGGGATGCTCAGCACTCCACCAGCACTTTGTGTGCAGCAGCATGTACAACTGCCATCTGTCCAGCTGGCACTTCTTCAAAAAGTATTTAAATATCTGTGGAACTTATAAAAGTGTAAATGAAACATGACAAAAACCATAACACAACATAATGTACGCCTGCAGTGGGGGCACATCAGCAAGTTCACAATGGGAAAACCCCTGCACAAGCGCTGCACAATCCCCTCCCCATCAGTTCAGTGAAGCCCCCTCCACACCCAGCAGCTCCAGAGCCAGCCTGCTCCCACCTGCAATAGCAGCTGCTGGCTTCAAAGCTTCTTCACTGCCCTTAAATCAGACCCATCCCCATCCTGTGCCAGCACCAGGTACATGCACTGCTTTTGCCAAAGCATCCTTCAAACTTACACCTGAGCAATTTCCCTAATTTAATAGGAGCTGCAAGAGGCACTTCCACTGGTCTTGTCAAAGCACAACTTCTCTTTGGACAACAGACAAGAAAACAGTGCAAGTAAAACAAAAATCATGTCCTGTAGGTCTGGTCTGAAAAAGTATGAAACAAATCTGACACATCATTCTTCATAACCAGCACCCCTCCTGTCTCTTCCCATACAGCCCACAGTACTTTCAACTTCTCAACAGCAGGGATTCTCAGAAGCCCCACTTGACGGAGCAGGAGGTGGTGGCACAAGAGCTAACACAGATGGATGCTGAAGGCCCATTATTCTCCATCACCATAAAGCTTTCCAGGTAACCTTCTCAACCCCTCACCCTTAGGGATGAGCTGCTCTCACAGCCAGGTGGGTGGTTGGTCTGACAATGTTGACCAGTGCTGCCTAGCATGGGAAGGAAATAGGGGTCCCCAGAACCACATCTGATTTTGGCTCCAAGAGACAAACCTCCCCAGGTTTCACTGAACTACAGAAAGACCACGGGCTGCTTCAGAACCACACGCAGTGACAAACGTGCAGCCTACTCCCACTTACATGTAGGTGCTTTAAGAATAATTATAAACGGATCAATCTCCATGTGAGGCAGCAGCAGGAAGGAGCCTGTACGTGCAGTGGGGAGGGGAAGGCAGGGAGAGGAGAGGAGAAGAGGGGAGCGCAGAGCAGGCAGTCCTGAGGACACCAGCAAACGGCCGTTCAGGTCTCACATTTATAAATCATTTACTTCTATCCACCTGTGACCAGAATAACAATTTGCTGCCTGAAACCTCCGCGCTGGAGCCAGGAGGCTGCCAGGGACTCGCTTTCCTGGGACCCTCCAGACCTGTTGGGAAGGGGTCTGGGTCTCCAGAGAAGCGGCTCCAGAGGGATCTGCCCCTAGTGGGAAGAGGCACGGAGACACAAACACAGGAGCATCCGTTCAGCTGATCGCATTAGGTCTTCACGCCGCTGCTGCCGCCACTTCGCTATCTGCCGATGCAGCCATCCGTGCGGTTAGACAAACACACAGGCAGAGCGCTCGGGCGGCTCTGGAAACGTCTGTAGCTGCGGAAGCTGCAGAGCCGCTCCGCGGAGCAGCCGTAGGAAGAGGCTCCGCTTCCAGCAGCGGGAGCGTTATGAAACAGGAGCGTGCCGGCCGCGCCGGCGGGGGCTGAGCGCCGGCCGCTGGTACAGGTAGGCCATGGAGC
>JBAFWW010050521.1:5852-21352 GCA_036873685.1 Agapornis canus
GGAACTAGTTGATCTTAAGGTCCTTTCCAACCCTAACTGTTCTATGATTCTATGACTCTATGTTAGTGTTTTATGCTTTACAAGTCTTTCTCTGAATCAAAGCCTATGTAAGCTGAGGTTGCACAGATCTCCTTGGACTTTCTCCCTGTTACTTAAGGTATTCTTCTCTCATGGTTTCCACCCAATTGTCGCCTGTCTAGCTCAGACTGGTGGCAGATCTCAAGCAGGTTTAGATGAGCAGCACAGCACGTGTGTTGTGTACGATTTTCAAAGCAGGATGTTTAAGGTGATTCTGTTCTGACTGGCATAACCCCCAACCAGCCTTCTGGGATGTGAGATTGGCTGAGTTATATATGCCTTCACAAAACCTGACCGTGAGCTGACACATGCCTTCTCTCTCATATGATGTTTCTAAATGGAAGCTGGAGTACAAAAAACCCACTAAAGACCTTTAGATGATCCAAGTCCATGTTTGATTTATTTAGAAAGCTGGTTTTTGATTTATAATGTTATTTTTTCTTTTCAGCTCCTTGAGCCCTGCTTCAGTTGAAATGCTTTAGTAAATTGCAGTTGAAAAGGCCTCCCATTTTTTTGTGAGAAGCTCTTTATGAACGATGCATCATACCCCATTGCTCAGCATTATGTTGATCCATTACTGAGTGTGACTCAAAAGTCCCATTAACAGCTGAGTGCCAGAATCTATGACAGCAGAGCAGAGGTAGAATTACCTTCTAGGTTGGGTTTTTTTCACACTTCTGCCTTAAATTGCTAATGTTGACTGTTAAAGAAAGGGTACTGTGCTCCATGATTCTTTAGTTTGTCTTAGTGCAGCTTTCTAAATTTCTTTATATATGCTGGTCAAAATAGTCTTTATTTTTGCAGGGTTTTTCAAGCTGCTCAGACACGTTCCATGCTGCTCCCAAAGACCTGGTCTCATTTCTGTCTTTTCTGGGAAACTATGGAATTTTGACTCTGTTCCTTTTCAGAGATCTCCAACTATTGTTTAGGTATTGTTTTAATTATTTTCTGGCCATTGCTGAGTTTTGTGAAGACCTCCATTATTTGTTCCAGTTTGATTGCAGATATCAGCTCGACCTTTGTCTCCCAGGAAACTTCATTCCTCTGCTGATATTTGCCTGCTCGTGGCCAATACTTTTGGTATGCAAGATTGTTTTCACTGGAAGGAGAAATTGGTGACAGGTATTTTTACAATGCAATAATATTTTCTGATGGAGAATTGAGAGAGATCTGCAGCAATGGGCTAGGAGTCAGTGTCCTTGGTCATAATGTCATGTTTCTTCTTTACAGATAGAATGCTTTTCATGACATTTTCTACCTGCCATTCGTTGTTTCTATAAGCAATGTTCCCGGTGTGTATTCAGATCCCAACCAAACCACTAAAGACAGCCTAATAGATACATATGTCATCTAGATTAGTCATATGATCAGTTACTTCCATTGTTAAACAAAAAAGCATTTTTTCTGCTCTCCCAATTTACCTGAATAAAGCCTGCTACCAGGTCCATCATCTTCATAGACATTTAGAAATGCCCATATATCAAATACACTACCCTTTGAAGTATTGGATCTTCTAGCAGAATAATGAGAGAAATATGGCTGTATCTCAAACCTTCATCCAACCTATTTCATGCTGATAGTATCTTAGGCTTACATGCCTTATTTCCCCATTCAGAGTACTGAGATAACAGTGATTAGATAGCCATAAACCTATAGAGAGTAGCATCTATGGGATGTATTTAAGTCTTTCACTGTAATCAATCTAAAATTGCAAAACTACATTGTTTAATCAGAACGGTAATAGGCATGTTTTGTAGGTTATAAGCAGATACATGTCTTACTCCATTTTCTTTGTACTAGAGGAGACACTGCAGATATCAGAGGTGGCTTCTTTCCGAGCCTTCCAGTCTTTTGCTATTGAGCTTGTGAGAAAACAGTTCTTCAGTGTTGCTTCATGTGGAACAAATATTCCAAGGAGTCAGATTTGAAGGACTGGCCTTTTCATGTCTTTCTCCCTTCATATTTAAAAGCTTTGCTCTGTTCTAGATATGTAAGATAATTGTGAAGCTATCAAAGAGGAACAAATTAATTTAACAAGTCATTAACTAAGAACAACAATGTCATTAAATGCACAACTGGAGAAGTTTAGAAATTTCATGTAATACCTTAATTTGTAGTGAAAATGTGTTTGTGATGTAAGGAAACGAGTATTCCCTCAGTAGTGTTTTCTCATGTAATAACAAGAATAAAACCAAATTAATCTATAGAATAAAATGAAACTAAATCTATAGCTGTCCAATGTCAACAAGAATTCTATTAAAGTTTCCACCCTGTGCTGACCTGAGGGTTTGGATAGCTGAATATTGATCCTTTGCATCCAGAGGTTTTGCAGAAGAGATGTTGTGTAACTTCCCCCCACGTCAGTGCTTGCAGTGCTCACAAGGCCAAGCCCTTGCTGCTGACCCATTCATCTGCTGGTACCAGCACACATTCATTCCCCTGCGTGCTGTATCTCTGGGGTCAGCATGACCTGGGCTGTGGCTGCAACAGCAGCTCCTGGCTATCCCTGCCTGTTTGGTCCAAATAAGCCTTTTGTCACTGAAGCTCATATTTTTAATGCTTTGACCCAGCAGTTCCTTCTCTTAATGAGTTTCTTCTCTTGACCCTTGTTCTCTGCTCACTTGGTCTGAACAGATACTTTTTGCTCAGCTAGTGAATAAATTAGGAGGACGGTATTTGGCCTCTAGCTCACTGATATCTCTGGTTCCACGCTTAATGCCCTGCTTGAGGCTCTAAACCCTTTCCTCTTTCCTGTGAATGTTTTAGATCCCCTTCCATTTATTTTTTTTCCAGATTTTCAGCTTTATGTCCTTTCCCTGTTTTAGGATGGTTTTTTTCCACCAAATTGTAAACCGTTTCTTTGCCTTTACCATTCTCTTTTGTTTCTTCAAGCCCAGAAGCACTTGCTCACCCATCTGCTCTGGTGATGGCTCTGAAAAGTCTTCTTTCTCCTCCTGCATTATCCTGTGAAGGAAACTGGCTCTGAACTGACACTGACCTTTTCCAAAGGGGCCGGGATGTGTGTTTGAATTTCAGTCTTTCTCTTTTTTTTTTCTTTCAGTGACAAACATGTCCCAAAACACAGACAAGATTTTCTAAACTGTCATCTCTAATTGTTTTCAGATATAAAATACACATCTCAAGCCTCACAAGTCATTAGAAATTGAAGGAACTTTTGGCATGTAAAAAATCGTGTTTAAATGCTGAGAGGAATCTGGCAGAACATTACTGCCCTACCTTTCCAAATGTTGCAAGATATTCTTGGCTTATTGCATATTATATAACAGAGCTTTTAAACACAGATTATCTTTAGAAAGAAAGTCAGTGATTACTGTCAAACCTTAGTGATGCATTAGCTGAAGTTGATGAGATGCGTTTGCAAAAGGAACTGACCAAGAGAAGGGAGAAGTAGCAGCCTGTTTTGGGAATAACAGTGTTCTTAAAGATAAGTAAATAATACATGTGAGCCCATATTTATTGTTCTCTTGGAATGCTTTTTTCTGACTTTGGAATAAACAGAAACGTTGTTTACATTATGCCTGTCTGCTTTTCATAGGGCTAAGTAAGGACTTCTTTCCTGTCAGTGTAGCAAAACAATTGGCCCAAACTGGGGCCATGGCAAGATAAAATATCTGCAGTTTTCAGTTGGCAGTTCTGCCACACAAGCAATTTCTGAACAGTGTAGCTCATGTTTTTCTAGGACTTTTACTGGCATCAGGAGGAGACCTATATTAGGAGCAAAGTTAAAGGAACAGACTCTTTATACTTTGATTTTCTTGTCTATTTTAAATAGATGCTGCCTCTGAGTGCTAAGATTTTAGGCTTCAAAAAGAATAAAAGAATGTCTCTTGGGTGAATAATCTCGTGTTCCTTGTAGGGATATTTATGCACCCTAAACTGACATAAAACTCAATTTTAAACCTGTGAACACTTTACCCAGTTTCTTACTTGATTTATTATTACAGGTTTATGATTTCTGAAAGGAGTAAATTATAACCCAGTTCTGTTATGACTCTTTAATAATTTGATCTTTTTCTAATGTTTAACGTACAGGTTAAATGTGAGTCCAACCAAAACTCCCATTCCTGCTGGTGAAATTTTGCCCTATTTGTAACTAGCAGCTTGCCAAAGAATGTGGTGGATTCTCTGTTGCTTATAATCTTTAAATCAGACTGAATGTCTTTCCGAGAAAGATGCCCTGAGTCAACCACAGCTTATTGGAACTGGTTTAGGAATTGCTGGGCAACCTTCTCTGGGCTATGCTCTGCAGATGTCAGAGAATGTGACTGCACAGTTTCCATATAGATCTTAAAATCTACAAATACGGGGTTGATCTTTGAAATACCAGGGTCTTAAGAAAACTTTCTTTTTTCATCAGGGAGGTTTAAAGGCCTTTGATATGCTAATGATTGGAGTAGTCTGGCTAGATGATAAGTCTCAGATGAAAGAAATAGATGGTGAGTTAAGAGTTCTTTTTCACCTTTGCCTTGGAGCTGTGGCACATCTTAGTAACTTCCTTAATAAACAGTATGGGTGTTCATGGGATTGGGCATGATTTTAGTTGCAGCTCTGTAGGAAGCTATTTTTCTGTTCTATGAAAGCTCTCGATTTTTCAACATGTCCTCATGCTTTGCAGAACTCAAATTGTACCAGCCTTACAGCTCCTTCTAGCTGAAAGCCCAGGCTTTAAGACTCTGGGATTGTAATGCCTGTCCTTGCTTTGGGCCAGATGGATCTTTTGTCTTCCAAGTCTTTCTACATGAGCTGGGCTGGGGACTATGGACTGCTTCCTGGAAAAAGTCCATTTCCTCCTCATTTTGAACAGCAACTCACTTCTGGACCCTGAAACTTTCCCTGGGGAAAATGGCCAGCTCTTGTTGGTCAAAATGTCACTTTTTATAATCTGATATTTTTCAGCAAACACCTTCCTCCACAAATAGTAAAATATTTGGTCAGCAAATTCATGGGCAAGTCTATGAGCAATGATCACGAAAAAAGCTATGCTCAGAGATGTTCCATGTGAACATCAGGAGGAACTTCTTTCCTTTGAGAGTGACAGAGCACTGGAACAGGTTGCCCAAGGGGGTTGTGGAGTCTCCTACGTTGGAGATATTCAAGGCCCGCCTGGACAAGTTCCTGTGTGATGTAATTTAGGTTACCCTGCTCTCGCAGGGGGGTTGGACTAGATGATCTTTCGAGGTCCGTTCCAACCCTTGGGATTCTGTGATTCTGTGACATTTCTGGAGCACAAGTCAGCGTTCAACTTACCGTGTTCTTGTTATCAGAAAAAAAAATCTCTCTGTGAGATGCAGAGACCTGTGCCACAATGAAAGACTCGCAAAAGTATGGAAATCCTTAAACTCCAACAGTAGTGGTATAAGCCTGTGACTCTCTCAACAGGAAAAAGCCAGAACTTTATGGACAGCATTTAAGTCTTATCTATCAGGATTTCTGTGACTACAGCTAGCTAGGCTTTAGTTAAGATCAAGTGCTAAATTAACTTCACATATCGTTTAATCAGGTAACTATGTCCTGACCTCAGAAAAGATGTTCCAGCAATCTACAGTCTAATGGGCCCTTCTGTTATCTCACCTTTTTGTTTCTGTACATCCACTGCTCAAAAGACTGATGACATATGCCTGAACACTCTAACCACAAGTAAAAACTAGTGACCTTACCTTTCTTCCCTATTCTACTGCTATTAAAGAATAGTTCAGGACCCAAGACTTCATCAGTGATTTTGGCACTGCAAAGCTCATTAGCTAAATGTAGATTTGTGAAACCAAGCACATAACAAGAGACTCTGTGAACTGTTGTGCTAATTATGAAATGAAAAGGCTCTGGATTTAAGTAAAGACTATGAAGTTTGCCTTAAGCTGGATGCAAGTAAAAACCTAAACAAAACAAACTCTATTAATGAAGGACACTAACAGTAATAGTTTGGTAATGTACCTGCATTGCCCAGGGTTCTCTATCTCTGTAACACTTTTATGAATCTCCTGTTTTGAAAATACTGATATTTGCTGGAGTAATTCATCCCAAGACTGTGCTTGAATAAACAGCTGATATCTGTCCCTCATTGTGGTACACAATTAAAATGAAGTTTATGGGTCCTGAGATGCAATTCACTGCAGATGAAAGGTGACAGCTATAACAATGGCAAATAGTTTTCTTTGTTAAATATGTCTTTCTTAAAGAAGGCAAGCTTTACCTAGAGACCTAAAATGTCATCTTTGCTGTTAAGCTACATAAAGGTGCACATTTCACTCCTCCAAGTCTCCTGTGATGCATTTCAAAAGCATAATGTCCATATTCCATTTTTGAAAACAGCGTTTTAAAATATTTTTCCCTTTGTCACACTCCTTTTTTTTTCCCCCAGAGAAAGCACACTAGTTTCAGATGTCTCTCATAAACAACTGAAAGACTTAGCTCATTTTAGAGTGCTAAATTATTTTACCAGGCTCAGTGGAAAGACACAACATAGTCTGACTGTAATTTAAAACCTGTAGTGTATAAACCAGCTGATTTAATGAGAAAGATGACAACTTTCCCATGCAACAATGCATGTCAGTAGGTTTACTGCAAATTTGTTTGTGGTTTTTTTTTTTTTTGTTTGTTGGTTTGTTTTTTTTTTTTTTTTCAGAGTTAATGAACACTATGTTGCCAAGGCTTCATTTCTGCTCACTATCAATCCAGTATCATGTTAAGTGCAAGCACCAGTTGGAGGATTGGTGATAGATTTTACCCTCATGTGCTGTGACTGATAATTATTTCTCACTTTCCATTTACCAGGAAAGGCATGCAGTACTGCTGTCTTCCTGGTACTTATTCTTGCTGTACTGTGTATTGAAGATAGGTATGACAGAAAAATCATCTTCTACCTTATCTTATTTTTTTATGACTCGATAGTCTCCTAGCAAGCACTTTCTCAGCTGAGGGACCATACATGATTAGTCAGGAAAACATCCTTCAGATTTTGTGTCATAGATTACTTCAATTCACTTTTTATAGCAAACTGACATGCTGATTAGAGAAGATCTGCCATATAAGGAAAACTATTGCTGAAAGACAAATGAGACATTTAAAATACTTGGATTTTCATCTGTCCACAGCCAGAAATAGGAAGAGATTACCAGAAATTTTAAAGAACAAAAATGGAAATGTCAGGAGAAACCACTGAAGGAGTCTGAAGTTTTGTCCACAGTTAATGTAGGGACCAGAAAGACCTTCATGGCTCATCAGCAACTAGCTTGCATGTATTAGAATCCTGAGAAGGAGGTTTTAGCAATGACTCAGTAGCTGTTTATGACTTAAATTATGGGAAAATGACTATATGTGTAAATATTGTAAGGTAGTCAGGATATGTGTTATAAAAAAAAAACCAACCAACCACAAAGATTAAGGGTACAACAGACTTTGCACATTATTGACTTCACCATCCTTAGCAATAATATTTTTTTTTCTTAGGTTTTCACTGTTCCTAGACATTATTAAATAACTCCTCCTATAATCCTAGATACATGAAAAGAAAAATGTTTTATATTATTTTTTCCTCTAAAAATGTGGTTTAGATTAGAAAATAAAAAAGCAATATGAAAACATTATAGAAACTTCATGTTCCATAAAAGTAAATATTTCTAAAACAGAACAAGCCACATGTAATCTTTTGACACTTCACCTTTTCAAGCTGCAAAGAAAATTCAATCAAAGAATCAGATTAAAATGCATTTTTTGTTGATGTAAAAAATGAAAACTTCATCTGATTTTGTCCATAGTATTCTGCATTTGCTCATGGGTAAATCAGTCAGATTAAGATTTGGCACTGTAATTCAGGACAAGATAGGTAGCTATTGCCCACAGCTATTTCTGGGAAGCAGCATGACAAGAGCCAGTCTACCTCTCTCTGACACTAAACACCTTCCCTCAAACCAATATGCATGTTTTCTTTCCTGTCACTCTAATCCCTAATTAAAGAAGATTCACATGAAATGGGACAGAAGTATTACTGAAGTCCTGACACCACATAAGGAGACAAGCTAGGACGTGAGGATATCAAAGAGGTTTTAAGGGTAGAAAAGTGGAATTAACAGTAATAGAAGTCATTAATATTTTTTCTGCAGAATCAAAAAAGGTCAGTCTACCTCTTGATTAGTTCTGTGTATGCACATTATTGTTTGTATTCAAGTGTACCTTGCTTCTGTTTAACAGAATTGGTTAAATTAGTACAATGTTTGATATTCTTATTTTTCTTGAACAGAAGTTACCAAACACGAAGATCCTTCTAAATTAAATAGCTATACTGTTTTCCATTTTCAAGCCCACTCCAGTGGATTATCAGAATTAACTCATAGAATGCATCCTGATTCTGAAAGACTATCTTCCCAGATGTCTACCATATCACACTTGGCCAACTCAAAAACTATGCTGCCTAGTTCTCCTAGTTAAAACATGGAATGATTATACCCATACTCTCAGCAAATGTGCTAGGAGTTGTCATTTCACAGCTGCAGAAACAGACCAGGCATGGTCTTAAAGAGGCTACATATCTTTCCCTAGGCACAAGTTTGCACCTGCATACATGAATATAAATCATAAATGTGTTGTGCAACTCTTCTGGAGCGGCTTTCAAGTAACACAGACGTGTGCAAAATAAGCCCATCACCTGCAAGCTTTTCTTCAATTTATGCTGGGTTCTTTCTGCTGGCATTTGGATTGTACTGCCTAGCAGGAGTAAGACTGGGAGGACTGATGTTGCCTATATCACGGCATTCTTCAGCCAAGGTCAGCTGTGAATCCTGAACAACCTGTGCTGCATTCAGTAGTGAACAAAGTGCTTTTGTAACAAGTGACAATCATTTGTTTCAAATGCAAAGGCATAGACTGCACAGGGCACAATCTGCACATCCCACTTAACATGTTAAAACTGCATAGCAAATAACACAATTACAGTTCTATCTGTGGAGCATCTCTACATTAAGAAGACTGGAAAAAATTGATAGTTGTTCCAAACAGAAAAAGTTAGGTTTTAGCAAAAAAATGTTTAATGGCATTAAAAGTGCCTACAACAATCTTATTGGGGTGGGAAGAAAGACTATGAACCAAATACTAAATGCAGTATACAAGGAAAGCATTTCAAATTCTTTGAGGATGTGTACTAAATATATCTGATACTCTAGCAGTTTGTGATGATAACACCTGAAAATCAATCCAAGATCTTGCAGGAATGTATCAGCTGCCATTTTCCTTATGGAAAGCTTTTCTAAGTTGTCAGTCATATGTAACCTTTTCAGGTAAAGGAGAGACACCTGCATCTCTTCTTATTAAAGAATTTATGGGAATTGGCAAGAGAGACAATGACTTGGCCACATAGGCACAACTGACATTACCAATTAATTCACGTGTACATCACAATGTACAAGCCCTTAGGTTTTGGATTGATTATTCCTGGGAATACTTCCCATTATGCTTTTTAATCTGTCTCACACATTTCTCAGCCTATGTGTTCCCATGAAATCTGAATTATATTCCAGGCAGAAATAATAATAAAAAAATTTCTACATTTGTTTTACTTTCAAGAAACACTCTGAAACCAATGAAATGTCATTAAAAAATTATAATGCAGATGGGCAACATGGAAGGGGAGATAAAATGGGCATTTTGTTGCTTGTGAACTGGAAAACTCCTTGAATAAATATTGAATTCTAAATACTAATAAAATTAAATCTACTGAGATAAATTTTCTAAGAACATTTGCATATCACCTCTTCTTATTTTTTTTTCCTTGGTGCTGAAGGGTTTAATGAGTTTATCATATGACAAAGCAGAGGATTTCACCAGAGTGAGGTCCTTTAAGTTTAAGGTATTGATTGGTTTTGTAGCTGCTAGCATTTGTAAACATAAAGCTACAGCATCAAAGAAAAGAGACTTTAGGTGTCCATCCACATTGTCCAGAAGTTAGTGAACGTTAGGGAATTACATAGGGAAGAACTCCAGTTTGATATATTAGTGCTGTGGTGAACTATTTTCTTGCTCTCACTGTAAAAATGATATACCAATAAATAAAAGAAATTAACCTTATTTTTTCTGACTCTCTGTTCAATGGTGAACTCTTTCCCAAGGTCATTCACTTCTTAAATTGTGAACCAGATTCCTGGATGGTTTAAATTATTGCAGCTCATCTGAATCCGACACAGTATGGTCATTTCTACCAGGTAAGGGTCTGTTGCATAGAGGAGAATAAGGAGTAAAGAGTTTTTCCAGAACCATTCTAAACTCAGTTAAAAAAAAAAAAAAAAATTGCTACGAGATACAAAACCTAAACCAAACCAAGCCTAAGCAATCTAATGACAGCTCATGACAGCCCTCAGAGAAAAATCACTTTCAGGTGCTAATGAAAATGAATGATATTTGTTTATAGGAAGAGGTGTGTAAATATAGTTTCTGAAATTATAAGTGTTGTAATGGAATTTCCAGACCTATATGTAATTGGAGAAAGGTCAGGACTCTCATTCATGACAGCAGAAGTTTTTACTGTAAATCTGCACACAAAGTGATGTAAATGTATTCTCATGACATGCTGTTCTAGTGTCTTCCTCTGAGATTCATCAGGAAGACAAGCTTATAGTGAACTAGATCTCTGAATGCTCAGTGGTACGAGTCAAAGAGTTTGTCTAGACTATAAAGATCTTGCACCTCTTGGCAGGAGAGGTTCCTGAGTCAGCTTGCTTTCTTTGGATCACAATGAGAATCTGCATGGGAGCGGGGGATTGCATTTAGGGGTTCTGAGAGTCACAGCACAAACTGCAGAGGTGTTCAGTCATCTCCTCGCTCCCTGAGACTGGGAGGTTTGGCACACCACACACTTCCCAGTCTCCTGCTAGGCAGCTTGCAAGTCCAGATATACAATTCTTCCCAAAGCATGATCAATTTTTCTGTTTGACTTTAGGGATTTGCATTACACTGATTTCCAGCTTCACCAAAAACCTTCTTTAATGTTTCTGTCTCCCTGCAGATATTTGTTAGCACCTTAGAAATACTATAACACTAATGCTTACCAAAGCTTACAGAATGATCTTTGAACCTATTGCATCATGAACCTATTGCATCTGCTATGACTTGGAATAACCATTTTACCAAAAATAAAATGGATTCTGGAAAAGGTCTAGACAGAATAATGAAGCACTGATGTATCTGAGCCCCTTTCTGGATCCCCACCACACAAGGGAAACTGTCTGATGCCTACAATTCTTTAGCAATAGGCAGCTCTGTTCACCAGAAAGCACTGTAAATACACTATAAACTCAAGTGTCATGAATGCTTATTTAGTAGATGCTGTGATTTAGCAGCTGTGCCTGGGCTTAAGACAGTTCGTATGCTGAGAACAAACCTGAGCAGAGTAGTATTTATAATCAGTCAGACTCATCAATGGTTCCTAATAATAAAATATATGAAAGTGAGCAGAATTAACATTAGCAATTGTAGAAGTTAGTACACAAATGTTCACCTATTCCCTGAAATTCACTGTTAAGGTCACCTCCATTCTCTATCGTGTGTGTCAGTTTACCATGCTGGAGTTCTTTTCCTAAATATTGGATTTTTCTGAAATAGACAAATCAAAGTACATATTAGTGAAATGCTAGAATCATTACCATTGTGTGCTTTAAGAGTGTAACATGAAGGACCACCCCTGAAATCTTTTATTTGTAAAGTCCATTTTAAACATTTAAAATTCAGTTGCAAATAATGCTATGTTGGAATAATGTTGGAAGAGACCAATTTTTTAATGCTGGAGAGTATTAAAAATTAATATTTAAACCAGAAAAAAAAAAGGAAATAATTGAAATCCTGATACCTGCTGTAGTTAGACCTATCTTCTGCTTACAGTCACTCTTAGCACTCAGCTGGACTGAGATGAATTTAGAATTTGAACTGAATTGGCTAGCTGACTGATTAAGCCCCTGATGTCTTCATCCAAGGTTTTTCATTTGCTGACTTATATTTTCCCACTGATGTTTCAGTGCAGCAGAATCCTATAATACTTTAAGTGTCAATCCATTTACATGTCTCTCTGACTGCAGAATTTCCAAAAGCATCAGGAGAACACATGAAGGCAGAGACATTAAATGTAAGGGAAAAACATCAATATTTGTTTTGTCAAATCACAGAGGAAAAAAAAGAATGTTTTGCTACCATGTGTACCTTCAAATACTTTAGTTTTTTTCCTTGGGAACTGTGATTTGAATATCATCAGTTTTAGGCAAGTGCTAAAAACACTGCTAAAAACAGCTGTAAAAAAGCTAAAAAGCTCTGAAAGCAACAAATGTAGTATTTATTAGAATGAGTTTCAACTCCAGATAGCATAAGGGCTGAGTAATACTTATGAGTATTGTTAGCTCCAGGAGCTCTGTGAACAGTGTTGTCTCTGCACAAATTTCCACACCATTTACAGAAATGGCTGAAAAGAGAACAATCACTTGTGATTGTGCAAAAAAGTGAAAAGGGTTTTATCAGATTTATGGCAAACTAAGATGGACAGAACAGAGCTGTATAATGTAAAGCATAAAAATTCAAGTAGTGAAGCCTACGAAATTTTTCTAGAATAGACTCACACTCCATCTAAAAAAAGCCATCTTTTACATGATTTGTCATGGAGCTGGTAGAATCAGCTGTGTACACTTGACAGTACTAGTCAGAGAGAAAATTCTTGAGGGAAAGAAATAACTATGTGATTTATGAAACTAATGCCATGTTCAAAGAACATTGAATTTTGTATCAAAACCGTTGGGTAGTATCAGGAGAGATGGAAGCAAACACCATTCCACCCTACACTGTTCAGCAAAGACAGAAAGTATGTTGAGGAGGATGTAGCTGAGATGCTGAATTCTCTTAAAATAATGACTTTTAACAGAAAGAGGCAAGAAAATGTAGCAGTTTGTTCATACAAAAAAGAGCCTGAAAGTCTACTGAGAGCAGTATAACTGCACTCATTTATAGTGGTGGTGCACCCATCATTCACTGGAGAAACTATCTTTGCACATTAGAGAAATCAACCTAGATGGGCCTCTCAAGGGGGAATGCCAGTCTCCATGTGTAGGGCTGAAGGCAGTGAAGCAGTGTGTTTTGCAGGGGATGTCTGCTCATGCAGGATCTCTATAGCCAAACAAAGCTGCTGTAGGACTCAGCAGGCTGCACAGTGCCAGATGCAATGAGAAGGAGTCAAGTAGGTAATTTCCAAACCCTTCCAAAGGAAGGGCAGGCAGGATCTGTAATTATTAAGCAGAGAAACGAAAAGTCTTTGAATGGGGAAAGCTGAGGGGTAGGAATGTCTTGTACTATGCAACAATGGCACTGGGAAAGCCCAGCTCCACCAGAGAGCCTGGTAACCCCCAGTTAGTGTGCTCTGGGAAATGTGGTGACACAGTACTGGTCATCACCAGTGTCTGTGATTGCTGGGAGCAAGAAGAGTGAGATCTGGAAGGAGGGTAGAGATAGGTGTTTTCCTGTCAGGTCTCTTTATGTCTTCAGAACTCCTGCACAGCAATTGGAGGCAGTGCCTTGCTGGGAAAGGAAAAAAGATGTTCCCCACTGCCTAGTTCCTCTAGCAGTGGTCGATAGTGGGAAGTCACACAGGAGAAATGAGGAGTGAGGCTTGACTGTTCATAAAGAGGTGGCAGAGCAAGTTTATCCTTTTCAAATTGCCCATTTGATCTGGGCAGGTGCCTGTCCCCATTTCCTACCCACCTTTTAGGTCAGGATCCACATATCAGTTTATTTTATGATTTATTTTGTTTGAAAGCATCTTTTTTCAACAGAGAAAGAAATAGTCATACCAGAAGCTTGACAATGCAGGTGACTACCTAGACAGTTGAAGTGTGTTTTGAAGAACTAGGGAGGAAAACAAAGGAGCTAGGACTGGGAACCTGATTAACAGATATGTTTCTTAAGGAGTAAGCCTCTAATGCAAAAAGAAAAGAAATATCCTTCTCTATGGTTTTATGAGTAATTTGGTTTCATAGCTGAATTTCAATGCTTTTCACAGAAACAGAAAACCAAAACACATGACATAGTTTGATACGGAGTATTTCATTTCCGACTGAAATTAAATCTCAAAATTTAGAGATATGCAAAAGAAGATCAAAGGAAGTGAAGTTTAAGATCACAAAGGATACTAGACAATAAGGCAGTCATATCTTAGAGATTTATTTTTTTTAGACAAGTCAATTAAGAGAAGTCACTCTAAACATGAGGCTTTAGGGGTCAATTTTATTTTTCACCACACAACCACTATAATTAGGCTTAAATAAGATTCATTTTGTATTTATTGAAAATTTCCTTTTCAGGTAACTTTTATACTTAACATTTAAATTGGCATAAATTCAGGGAGCTTCAAAGACTTTTTGTGAGTAATTTCCACCTCTGAAAAAGCTGTATTTGACTACCTTGGCAAAATGATTGCCATGCACAACCAAACAAAACTGTGGGATATGTGATTGGATCTTGCAGCATTCTTCTTAACCTTACAGGATGAAGCACGTTTACTTAGCTCTGCAAGGGAAACACTGGGGAATTAAACAGACGCTCTGCTTTTGCAGTTTGTTTCTATTCCTTTCCTCTTGGATCCTCACATACGTACTACCTCTCTAGATACATTCCTCAAATGGTTTTCATTAAACATAAATTCTAACTTTTAAAGAAAAAAAAACTTTTGATAATTTAGGGTTCTGTATTTTTCTGAATGAACAAGCTTTTGGAACAGTGCTTTCACTTTAGGAACTTGTTCTGCATTTTGAAAGTGAGTGGGCTTTGTGATTTAGTAGTTTTTGTGTGTGTATACATATATAAGTACATAAGTGGGTATAGATAAATGCATCCATCTTTCTCCTTTCTTCTAATTCTGTAAACTAAAAAGAAATAAATAAAAAAAAATGTGAGGCAAGAAGGTTAAAAATCTTACAGTAACAGCCATAAAAATATTAATCTAAAATAATGGTGCTCAAACAATAGAAGGTCATTAATCATTTCTAAAGCAATCTTAAAAAATAATCAGTGCCACTAGTCATGTATAACAAAGCTTTGACACCTTACACAGCAAAAGACATAACTAAGATGTCATGATTAATGAATATCAGAAATAAGAACTGATGTAAATTGCCTGAGCCTTAATCTATTAGCACCTGAATAAATGCCATGACAATTTCTCAATATAAAGGAAGTCCTTACTGGCTTCTGCTGATACATGTGTGTCTGGAACAGGAAAAGGGGTTGGGTAAGAAGTATTTTTCATCCTTTGTCCAATGCCAGACAGTAACAGTGAGTGGAAAAGGAAGTGAAATACAGCAATGAAGAAAACTAGCATTCTTCTCATATCTTAAGGGAGTGGAACATCTCCCTTATGAGGAGAGGCTGAGGGAGCTGGGTCTCTT
>JBAFWW010050522.1:0-51451 GCA_036873685.1 Agapornis canus
ATGAAAAGAAAGGTGTTTTCATCTAAAAAAAAAAAAAAAAAAAAAAAACAAACTTATTTTTCTTATATTTTAGCTATATAGCATTTTTTGCTCCAGAGTATATATCTGTACTGGGGAGGGGAAGAAAAATGAAACCAACAAAATAGATTGATTTAGTATTATTTCAATCATATTACTAATTACATCTTGTTTATGCCTAAATTGATGGGGGTTTTTGACTGCTCCTTTAGGCTGGAATCTAAAGATACCTATGTTCGTTCCTCCTGCATGTACAGCCTTGGGTTGCAGAAGACAGCCTGGACCTGCAGAACAGAGGGGAACTTCAGAGAGCTGTTAAAATTCAGAGTTCTCAGACTCTACTCTGGAGGGCAGGACCAAGAAGACAAGGATGTAGCCCCTCCTACAGCCTCAGCACAAGCACTCTTTTCCACTCATGTATAACCTACTGGTATGCTTGTAGAGTAAGACAACAAATACTGCTTTTCTACCTAATTTCAATTGTAGAATGCAAAAAAAGCAACTAGCTATTTCTACAGAAAATATTCAATTGAAATGAAAACATAGATTGTAAACACAACGCATTCTCTCTTAATTTAACACAATTAGACGTCTTACTGCAACAGAATTCTGCACAAGTTCAATGGTACTTTTGGGAATATTTTTAGTTTGTGAGATAAGAACTGCAGCATTAAACACATGCAGCTAATTCAAACGTGTAATATGATTTACTTGGACTTGTGGCCAAAATTGTCAATAAACATTAGTGTAATTAGAAAATGGTTAAATGCCAGTTCTGAGATTCTGCTCTTAGTCAACTCTGAGTTATACCATACTTTTCCAGGAATGTCATCAAAGCTTGTCATAGTAGATTCTCACTTTTGAAGAGCACTTACGACTGAGAGATAAAGGGTACCAGGTAGATGTTAAAATCTGTTTGTCACCTCAGGATGTAAAACTGCCATTGAAGAAGGTCATAAATTAACATTTGCTTTAGATAAAAAAATGTCTTGAAATTGCTAATAAAATAAGTAAATCTTGAGAAAAAAAAAGATTGCTTTCATTTTGATATCTTTTAATGGACAAATACAGTAGAGGAAGAATAAATATTGGCTAGATAGACAAAAACCACATAGAAAGTCAGAGATTCAGAAAGGTATATATGCACTGTGTGTATGTCTGCAATTATTTATCACCTAGAAATATTGCCACTTGAATGTAAAGGTTAGTATTGACTAGAAGTTTCTGCTATCACTAAATAATTCTCCATGCTTCATCACTTCCATGCAGTTTATTTCTGTCAGCTCTGCATATGACATTTGCCTTAATTCTGTTTACTATGTGTAGAAAAAGAAATAACCAAGTGACTGTGTGTTTCATTGTCTTTTAGGGTACAATGATGGAAGAGGATGCAAAGGACCCTGAGTAGTGACATAGTCCGATACAATCTTATTGCTGAGGTCTCAATAGAAAAGGTGCCAGACACTCATCCTGTCAACAGGAAAGGCCAGACTTTTTCTCAGGACTAGTAGGAAGAAGAATTGGGCTGAATTCAAAACATCACAGTTTGCTGTGTAACCTGTGGCAAATCATAGAGTTTTGCTGTTTCCTGATTTTTGCCCAAGCGAAATATAGCTAACAGCAATTTATTGGTTATCTACTTAGGTAATAAATTCTTCTGAATAGAGATTCTTTTACCTAACATTGTATAATGCATAGACAAATACATCTTCAAACATTTTCTAGGCATTTCTTTGGTAGAAAATAAGACAGGGAATTTCAAAAGTAAAATACTCTACTCCAGAATTCCTGATTTTGTTGGCTATTTAAAAGAAAACAAAACAAAAAACCAAACAAACCAAACCTAGCCAACAAATTTAGTTACTTGATTAAGGTAATTAACACCTTCTGCTAGGACAAGCAAGACAGATTATTCCATTCTGGTCTTCCTTTCTCTCTCTTCTCCTTGCTGCCTCCGCTTACAACTTCCCTTCACCAATACTGCTGTTATGGATACAGTACAGCTGGTGGCCTTCTGAATATACTCCTATCTAGATACATACCTTCAGGAGGAGAAAGAAGTAGGAAAATTTTAAATATGTGAAGTGAAAGTATAATTCTAAGATGCTGAACAGCTGAAAAGGTAACAGGTAGAAAATCAATACAGAGAGAACATGGCATGTTTCATGATGTTGGATTGACTAGCTTTTTATGTAGCATAATAAGAAAGTAAACATGAGGGCAATATTTTATTCAGGTCTTTAATAGATATTTGGCTAGTACGCAAAATGTTGATCTGAGACCTGATCTAAGTTTTGCGTAACGTCACAGATATTTTCAACTCTGTTCTGCTGCTCAGTGTAGATGTCCAAAGTCTGGGATGCTGACAATTTTATTAATCTCCTCACAGCTACTGCAGTGCCTCAGAGTCTGTGTAGACTGTTCTTTTCATAATGCTCAATATTCACTTTCATCTACAGTAATGTTAATGTTAGCAAAATAGAATTATATTTTATATTGGATTTGCATGGAAGCTGGGTTGTTTCTGTTTAACCAAAGATGAATGCAAGTATAGCTAGGCTAAGTATCTAAACCTATAGCTAGACTGACTGCTAAAGGTAGAAAACGGCACATCCTTCTTCTCAAGACCTGGTTAGAAAAGACTTTGTGATCTTGTTAGAAATAAGAGAATGAGAGAAGTATTAATCTTCTTAAAGGGAACAATGTCTTTCATGTCAGTTATCTCTTGAGGTCAAGAGCAAATTAACAAGTTTCTCTTTCATTCCACAAGGCAGCAGCACTGAAGTTGAAATACTTAAACTTGAGCTTGTAATCCGAGTAAGTACAGTGCACTTTACTTTAGGTCAATAACATCAAAGATGCAATCAATAAATTCTCCCATACTGAGAAATTGTCTTGAAGGAAATAATATTACTTCAGTCCTATATGATACAAAGCTCCTTGAACTGGAGTTCTTTGAAGACAGAAGGCTAAATTTTCAGCTACTCAACATAGCTATTTTGACTTTCAGATACCAACAATTAAAATGTCTTTTTTGCAAGACACTGTTCTCTCCTTGCTCAATAGTGACTTTAATAATGATTTATTTAGTCTCTACTAGTTTATGCTATCTAGTCGCACCATAAACAGTGAGGAAGTTCTTTTCTTTCAGGTGTTATTTTCCCTGGTGAAGGTTTTCAGCTACAAATTATTTTTATTGTAAGCTTGTCTGATAGGAACTGATTCTTTCAAATCCTTACTAGGATTGCACTGTTATGCTGCAGTAATATCATTTCAGTCTTAGCAGGGCTATTTTGCAGTTGGCTCTGACTTGCTGAATTACATTGCCTTAACTGATGAGCATTCTTAGTTTTTCTCTTTCCATGCTGAAGGACCTGTCATACCACCACATGCCTCACAAACCAAACTTTTCCACAGAAGGCAGTTTCTCTGCATATATTTTTAAAATCTTTTCTATGACTGAAATCACCATAATGAAAAGGAATGTGAAGGAGGTTAATAAAGGTTCATTAAACAAGAACCTTTTACTACCTCATGTTCCTTCAATTCTCTCAGTGTCCCAGGGCAGATCAGTTCCATTAGAACATACAAAGTAGTAAGTCAAAGGAAAAAAAAAAAAGAAGTGGAAATTGCTGGCAAATGATTAGAACAAAAATAATAATTCAGAATTTCCATGGTTTTCCTTGTAGACAATGTATATATGGTGCAGAAGAATTAACTTTTTGTGCATATTTTTTTTTGCAGATGTCTGAATTATTTCTACTTTACAGATTCTTGGCAAAACCTGATTGTTCTCTGGGTTCTCTGAGTAGGACCCAAACAGGTAACACTTGAATTTCCATCTTAAAAAAGTCAAAAAAATCCCAAACCAACATTTCAGGAAAGGTCAAATTAAGGGAAAACTCCCAATGTGGGACTTGAAGATGTATATTAATGTATAACACACATATTGTGAAAGTGTGATCATATAGAGTTCAAATTTTTCATATTAAAGTTGTATACATGTAACATTACAAGATGTCAGTAATAACAGGAATTGCTCGCAGTGTTGGAGACTCCACATAATTGTATATAATATATATAACATATTCTAAGACATCTAATATTCTGAGACATCTACAAATACACAGTATGAATCATTTCCATTCATAAATTTATTATAAACAACACACATATTTGTCAAGATATTATAAAACTCTCTTTGCAAAGAGAATTAATGAATTTCCAGCTTGAGTTTCAAAGGCAATTAGATTAAATCAGAGTCTAAACAGT
Source organism: Agapornis canus (assembly GCA_036873685.1). NCBI lineage: Eukaryota > Metazoa > Chordata > Aves > Psittaciformes > Psittacidae > Agapornis > Agapornis canus. The sequence goes on from JBAFWW010050522.1 coordinate 4,291, forward strand.
GTTATTTCAGAGTTCTATGTACATAATAATAAATAAAATCTGCTGTGATGATAATGCTTTAATTGGCTTGTAGTTTTATTAGCTTCATTTATTTAATTGATTTGAGAGGTATGCAAATAGTAATAGCATTCCCTGTAATCTTAGCGCTATACATTTATCCCAAAGCTGCAACAGATTAATTTCTGTTGCAGATATTGCAGCTAACATGAAAGCCTAATTCAAAGCAAAGTAAGAGAATCTGAAAATATAGCTCTTGCTCCGAAATATATTTCCATGTCAGTTACTAAATATGTATGCAAACATTGTTTACATACATACATACATACCAACAGCATACTTGATTCTACATTTTTACGTGAAACTAATTTACATTGCCCACCCTGCAAAATGAAGGTTGAAAGGAACTAATCGTTTCACATAATTTTTCCTTTTTCTTTGATAGCAAATTAATTTATGAACACACCAAAAAAAGAGCTCTCCATCTGCCACCTGCATGAACATAGGGTTTAAAGAGAGATGTAAATATGCAGGAAGCAGATGGCAACAGCAAACACTTGGCAACAGTTGGAAAAAAGGGCTGCAAAAGGGCAATAAACAGAGAACTTGCACACTTAACAGTGCAAACAATTTGAGGGGATGGTGATGGGGTGTATTCAAGACACAAACCAAGGTAGTGCTGAGCAAACAAAACTAAAAGCAAAAACCATGAACTTCCAGTGGTTAGGAATTAACTAGGGGAAGCAACTCAGGAATAACTTTCTGAAAAGAGAAGGTATAGGTAGCATGAGGAAAAACATTTGTTTTAGATAATCTGAAATGGAGATGGTTATGGTGCATATGCTTTATATATGGGACTGTCTTCTCCTATAACACACAATGTATGTAATGTTAAAATGGAAGTCAAGGTTAGGTGACAGACAAATTAAGCATATTTATTGCCCTGTGATGATCTAATAGCATGAAGAGTCAATATTGCCATTATAGAGTAAAAAAGTAAAGATGTGTCCAAAGAATAGGGTTTTTTTGTTCTCTTATCTTCAAAGAAATTGGAACCTTGCTTGTTCAAAACAGCAGTAATGTGAAAGGAAAAGACTGCTTTTCACTTAATGCCACATATTCAAAAAGATGTGCAAAAAGAAAAAAAAAGAAAAATCCAACAAAAAGCTCTGGCTGCCGTCAGTCTCACATTGCTGGGAAAGCAGTATACCGACGTTATCATGAAATGAGAACAGCAGATGTGTAGCTATGAACACATCTTATTTGTTACAAACAAAAGCTGGTGAAAGATGGGAGCAAAACAGCAGAAGAGAAGCAGAGCTGAGGAGGTGGGGGCTTCAAACAGCAGGGAGTAAATAGGATATTGAGACAGAAGAGTAGAGAAAGAAACACAATCCTAAAGGCAGACAATTTAATCCCTACTGCACAAAAAACTCTGCTTTTCAAATCCTTGATTATTAAATGAAAAAGGAAACGAGCACACCTTCTTAAAACATAATCAAATTAAACTGTTAGTATGCACACATGCATGGCTGAAGCAAATGAACAATTTTGACAGCCATAATCTCTGTGTTTCTACTGCTGTCTTTTGGGTACAACCTCTCAAATTTTATTTTCTTTTCTATCCAACCATAGACTGAAAAAGCAGATGAAAAAGCACTAAAGACTTTAGTGGTGTTCCAGCACTGGCTTCACTGGAATGCAAAAAAAATAGTGAGCTTCTCCTACAAAGGACTTCACTTCCTAGCACAACTACATAGTGCATAGCACTGGCAGGCTTTTTTGTGTGTGTGTGTTTGATGCAGAATTCAGATGTTTTACAATTCTGAGAAATGAAAGATTTCCCGGAGTAGTTAGACCTGCCAAGAATTTCCAGAAAAATTATCATTAATCCAAAACATAAACTTCTGTGATTTCTTAAATGTAATCCTTACTTCCCCAGCATGTGTTTACATTATCCTTCTGAGTTGCATCTTTCCTCTTGTAACCTTCTGTGGTTGACTCTGATACTGAGAGCTTGGCTCTTTGTGCTTAAAACTCAGGCCTAAGCTTTTACATGTCACAAAATAAATAAAGAAAATTCCTTTTTGCCTGTAGCACAGGCAGAGCTTTCATCCTTTGGGACTTCTTTACTTCTATGTGTGACATAGAGCAATCTTTAGTAAGGGGAAACAGGGTCTTGGAGTTTCAGAAAATCCAGTGATAATTCAGTGCTTATGGAAAGACCAAATAATTTGGCTCCGTTCTAATCTTTCCATTCCAGTTGAAGGGAAAGTATCTATCTGAGTGTCTACCTTTTGTAGGAATATAACTTATTAGGAAGTTTAAATTGATTGCTTCGAGACACACCAATCTGTGAAAACCGAGTGAGCAAAACTTCTGCAACCACAGATGACTCAATGTACCTCAGACTTCAATTGCAAATTATAGCATCAGTATTCATATTAATATTAATTAACACATTAGTATTCCAGGAATGTCAAGGTGACTGCATATAAATCTTATTCCAGCTGGAGGGATTGCTACCCCAAATATTGCACATAAACTCTGCTTACATGTTGGATAAGGAGCTTCCCATTCTCTACTAGGGCTTTCAAAGAATTTCTTCTGGAAGGTTGGTTTCATGATACGTGACTCTCCAGAGCTGAACCCCAGGCCTTCTGGGACCCCAAAAACAAAGGTCTTCTTACACAAGATGACCTTGACAAGTGTTGCCTTATTCCTTACCTCTTGGTTTTTAAGTTACCTCCCCACCAGAACCACAGTTCCGTATGTTTAGGATGTTTACTACTTGTGACTGGGAATGGTGTATAAGAAGCATATGAAAATAAGCAACTTCACTCACAACCTCCTTCAGGACCCACGGATGGATTTCATCAAGTCCCATGGACTTGTGCATGTTCAGGTTCTTAAGATGGTCTCGAACCAGATCCTCTCCTACAGTGGGCCCAAGGTCTTCATTCTCACAGTCCCTGCGTCTGACTTCCAAGACTTGGGTGGTGCAGTCAGAGCCTTTGCCGTTGAAGATTGAGGCAAAGAAGTAATTCAGAACCTCAGCCTTCTCCAAATCCTGTGTAGCCGGTTCACTCGATAGTGTCCATGTCTGAAGCTATGGTAGGGCACTCTGCTTATCGCTTGCTGGGCAGGCAGAGGGCACAAGAGCAGGGGAACAAAGTATGAGCAATGTAAGTGTAAGGAACAGGATTCCCATTTAGCTTCAGTGCTGGGGAAATGCTGCATTGCTGTTTGGTGGCTCACGCAGACTAATGTGAACTTTGTGGCCCTGCCTTGCTGCTGATTACACAACACTATTTCCTTCACTTTGCCATCAGCTAATTCTACATCAGACTGTCTGTTAGCAAAATAACTTGTCTCACCTGCTTCCACTTTTGATGTCATGGACAGTTGCTGGTTTTACAAGATGCTTTCTGTTTGTCAAGCTGTTCTGCCTGGCTGGCAATGTTTTGCCTGCTCAGATTTTTCTGGTTCATACCTCAAGGACTTGTTACTAGGTAACAGAGTTCCATTTGCCAATTTCCCACTATTTCCTTCTCACCGTTTTACAGGCCTGATTATTAACATTTAGGTCAGAGAAATTGCTGTCATTATGTGAAGTAACTTCCTTTAGAGGTTACTCATTAACCTTAGGTATTTTACTGTGCGATTATAATTGCCAAATGCCATAGGCATGGAAAACCTTTGAACTCCTCGAGGTATTAGGGTATGGGAGGAATGGTATCAGCTGTGATTTTTATTTGTTCTCCACATCCTCCCCCTACCCCACAGTTATTTTTCCTTTTGATTCTATTCTGGTTCCATTTCTCTTGGTGTGTTTCATAGCATACAGAGCCTGCTCAGCTACTGTTCAAGGGGATGCTTCCTCCTAAAAGGGTATCAGTCTCTTTTGTTCCCCTGTATAGATCTAAGCTTAGCCCTGGCAAGCTCAGTGGTGGTACAGTGCTCACCTTCTGCTAACCAATGCAACTAAGAACAAAATTTGATCTCTTGACTTCGCAAGAAAAGTGAAATAATTGAGATGCCAACAGCTTCATGTGGCATGGTCTATGCTGTTACCATGTACAGTTTTCTTTCAGCATTTACAATGGCTTTTCCATATCTGCTTTGGAGAGATTCTCAATCAACTCCACTGCTACAGATTGTGTTCAAGGAATAGAAATTTTCAGACAAAACCACTATTCCTCTTTTTTCCCCTCTCACTGTCTATGCAAACAGAATCAGCTGCGTACTGAAGTGTTTACCTCAGGGCAACATGTGTTCTCTGGAAAAATCTTACTAAACATATTTGTCTTTCTCCTCTAACCCACTCCTCCTCAGAAGTCCATCCACATTCCTGGTAACATGATTCCTCTGACAGGATAGAGCAAAGCTGCTGTGGTATAGGCCTGTGTTGCCATGTGACTTCAATGAGGGAATATATATCATATTCAGGAAATTAGGGGACAAGTGAGATATATACATAGTGCTTAAACAGAACTGAAAAAATAGAAAGTGCACAAGCAATAGGCACGTTTTACATGGAGTCAGATCTAGTTTTGATGCTAGGAAACAAAATGTTTGGTGAACACAGAAACACTAGCCCAGTAAATCATCTAAAATACAACAGTAGAATAACCAGTGCTATATATAAAAAGGAGGAAAAGCTAAGGTGTTATTAACACATAAGTCCTCCCACGTCTGGGCTGGTTAGGGGGGAGAACAAGATCATGACAAGGCAACTTCTCTCCAGCATTTGGTTTAATATTGTTTACCCACTCTGCTCCGTTCTTTTAATCTCAGCATGAGGGTTTCTGTTTGATTGGTTTGTTTGGGGTTTTTTTAAGGGGGAAAAAGAGAGGGGGGAAAAGAAATCTCAAAACCAGCCATGTGCTTGTCATGATGCATGTAGCACAATCTCCATGATGAAAGTGGGGGTACCCTGATATTAGTAATAATGAAAAATGTTTAAGAATACAGTTTCTGATAGTGGCCTAAATCTTCTTTTCTTTTTTTTTTTGCTGGTAATTTGTTTCTTCTTTCATCCCCCTTGAACAAATCTCGCTCTTGATTTGAGTGGATTTTCTCATTGGATGATGTGTCAGCTGTAACTTCTCAACCTACTGTGTGTTGCAATGAGATAGCCAGTGGAACTTGCTTTGACATCTGATGTTACTCCCTGGATGACATTCAGTGATCTCTGAAGTCCAAGCAGTGCAGAAGGTGGGTAGCACTTTATAACTTTTTTTAGTAAAACTATGCTTCACTGGATTCCTGTTTACTCCTTCTGTTTACCTTGCTCACCTACAGCTCCAGATCCAATTCATGAGAGACACAATTCAGCACAGTAGGGATAGCTTAGTGTTGAGGTTTTGCTTTTTAGGTTTATTGTCAATAAAACCACATAATTTAATGCAGACTAGTAGTAGAGGTTAAAAACAAGCAAACCCCACACTAGCATTAACTACATAAAGCCCTACCTGAGAATACAACCCAAAACACATTTTTCTGGTGTGTAATGTGCAAATTATTAGCAAAACTTTGGGCCTGAGACAGCACTGGGTAAAGTGAAAAGCCTATCAGCTGCCATGATCACATACTGTATTGAGGATTTTGGATTGCACACAGATACAAAAGCATGCTCCAAATCGTACGTAGCTACTCGTTGTACCTGAAGCAAATGTATGCAGAAGAGTCAGGCTAACAACTAAGATGAGGCATGTTACTGCCAGCTCTGGCATGTTTCTTGTATTCAAGAAGACTAGTAAATGTGCAAACCAGTTATTTATTTATTTATTTATGAAGCACTGAATTTGTTTTGTGTCTCCTGTACAGGCATTGCATAATATTTAGCTTTGTTTGTTTGAGCTGGTGTGTGGGAAATAACATTATTGTCATAAACGAAGGATCTGAGTTTTTTCCTTTTCCTGCACACACATCTGAGGTAGTTCAAATGTTTCGTGTTTTCTAAGTGTTGACTTTTCAAAGGCAGAAGGAACTGATTTATTTTTAGTCCAAACTTAGGCTACATATTAACAAAGTGCTTTCTTCCACTGAAGTTTGGGCAAATTTTATGTTAAACAGTGCTGATTAATCTCCCATGGAAGACAGTGCAATGAAGTAAGTCTCTTATAGCAACCTGCATCATAACTCCTCTTGGGGAATGGGGAGAAAAAGAAAAGGAGATTTAGAGTACAGTGGAAACGATGCTGTCCTTATGACATACAGTGACAGGCTGAAGTTGTCATAAATACTCTTTATTTTGCTAAGGTCTGAATATGTGCCTTCGCAGGTCATGTTGGAAGCAGGATTTATTGTTCTGGAACCTCTACAGAAACATCTGTGAGGTTCAATGTATTATTTTCTCATACAAGTTTGTTTCTTTTTGAAAATGGAATGCACACCTATCTTATAAAATGGAGAAAATATTGGCCACCAGGAGGGTTATATTTAAGCTGGAAAAAATATTTTCAGTATGCTTGGTAAGATATTTAGGCTTAAAAACAAAATTAAGTAATTCCTTTTCACTAGTTCTGATGTGGTCAGGTTTTTTCCCTTCAATCAGTAGGGGATAAATGGGACCTGTGTATTGCTTAATAGGCTGGTATACGTAGGAGGAGTGAGTAGATGCAAGTTCAAGATCATCATGGGTAGGTGTGTGTGTAGATATGCTTATGGCAGAAGCTGCTGTCAGTTACAAGGGAGAGGCAAAAAGACCAATGTAGACATGTAAATAGCGAAATTGAGCACCTGGCAAATGCTGGGATCCTTCTTATGGTCCTTTTCCTGTCCCCCTCCTCCTCTCACTTTTTCCATTCCTTTTCTTCTAAAAGCAGAACAGGTTTGTTTTTATTTGTTTTGCTTTTTTTGGTCTTGTTTTATTTTCTGGAGGGAAGGGAATAAATGAAATCTTGGTCCCTTTAGGAAAAAAAAAGAGGCAAGAAACTGCTTACACATTATAATTTGTAGAGCCAGGAAACATGGTGAGGTATGAGCAATAACATCTGACTTGCTGTATTGTGGCTACAGTGTTTGATTTTCCTCTTTGCTTCCCCCCCTTTCCCCTTCAAATGCAAAGCTGAGTTCTGTTGTTTCTGATTAAACGTGTGGTGAGCTATGTGCCTTTAGAAAATTGCAAAATCCTCTCTCCCCACACCTCCTTTCCTCACACTCTCTATTGCCCAACATGGAAGTTGGGGCTCTATGGGGATTTACCATTTCCTCCTAGGATCACCTGTGCTGTGATTTAAATAGAAGTTTGTTTCTTCAGCTGTCTGACTTTTGAGTTTATCTGACTCAGGTTTATAATGAGCTAGTTTATTTGCTTGTGTAAATTGGGTTTTCTTAGACAGAAATATAACAGACTGTAAAGAGACCAACCTTTTGATCATTTCACCTCCAGAAGGGGGAAACCTACAATGCCTTTCTGCACTCACTGGGCACTCGCTGGGTTAATAACATTAAGTTACTGTGCCTGAACACTTTGTTGTAGGACTTTTTCCTTTTAATACCTCATTGTAAAAGTCTGTTGTGTAGAAAAATGTAGTTTCTTCTCTCTATGCTAGAAATTTTGATACGGTTTAGAAGCTGATTAATTTTCCATTTGCAGGAAATACAGAGCCTTTGCTTAGCAACCAGCCTGAGAGTTCCTGATTCTTCTTTAAATATATCTTTATGCTACACCTATAGTCATGCATACAGGGAAATATGAGGCAGAATGCTGGAAGAAAAGGAGGAGTAAACAGTTTGTGAAAATGCTGCCAGTGTTTCCTCGATGGGCCTCGATTCTCTAATATAGCCCGACAGAGCTGGGGGTGATGTGCCAAAATATCTTTTTAATAAACAACATAGGCAGTAGGAAATAATACTGGTCAGGGCTTGTTTTTCTGGCTCAGGGCCTCATTCCAACCTGTTGCAACCAGCTATTGAACGTCTGTGGGGACACCCCCGTACAGGAGGCCCCATGGAGGAAAGGAACTTTTCCATTTCTGTTTGACTGGGATCCTTGCCAGTGGCTAAGTTCAAAGTGCAGTTTCCAGTAATTTGCTGTTACTACTCTGCATGTTTGATAGGCCAGGACAGAAGCATGCAACCTGAAGTAATATTTCCTGATTTCTGACATTTCTCGAGATACGAATGGAGGTTGCCGAGGCACTAAAACTTGGAAGGGTTTTCCTGACTCCAGCACCTTCTATGCTTTCCTTTTCTTCCTTTGTGCACCCCTCTTCCTTCCCCCACCTCCTCCCGTAGATCACAGTCGCTGCTGTTGTCAGTTCCGAATTTGATGCCATTCATATTGATTGTTTCCCTATGCAAACACTGTGCGGCTGTTCTTATGCAACCAGAAAAATCCTATTGATTTACTGAATGTGAGGGTTATTTAGGTGGATATCCTTCTGCTGTAGTGATAACACTCTCATCTCCCCTTAGAATTATGGTTAACCTTTTCATTTGGGGGGTAGGGGATGCACATGAGTTTTATTTTGTCCTGTTAACTGTGGTAAGCACAGAGAGAAGCCAGTAGAACAGCTACTGTTCTAACATATGCAGTTGTAGGCCATGTGTATGCCATTGTGGTTATGGAAGAAGCATCCTCTATAATTAGGATTATGTAAGCATTTCTATTGTAATCCTTTGTTTTCAGCTTTCCAAAACTTGCCTCTTTTGAGCTGATATTTTTCTGGCTTGTTCTTTGCCATGTCAAAACTTATTTATTTATTTTCCAAGCAGGGATAAAAATGCTGGAGAGTGTTGGGGAAATGCATCTCTCTTCTGGCCTGTTTGAAACAAAGCTCTTGGTGTTCTTGAAAAACAGATCCAGTGTCAAAATGAGCCTTAGGTAGAAAGTTGCCTGGATGTGACTGTCAAAGAGGGGAAAAGGCTTTTGGGCAGCACTGGTTTTATTACCGAATAATCTACATTTGTGCAAAAAGTAAGATGAATGTGCTGTGTAAGGGCAGAGCTGAGGTTGTGAAAACAGCCTTAAATGTTTAAAACCCCATTTCGTTTGTTTGTTTTATATATACAAAGCATGCAGACTTTGGAGATACACAGGGGCATAGGGGTGTTAGTAGAGCTACCTACAAAAGCAAAGCATTAGGAAATTTGAAGGTGTTGTGTTCGGTTCTAACTGCACCTTTACAGGAAAGTGAACACTTACATGAGCACAAGCTGAGTACTGAAACTGTGCGTGGTGATTTTGCACTGCAGCTTCACTTGCTGACTGTGTTTCTCACCTCTGTTTTGAAACCCAAATAAAATTCCTTTGACTAATATGTAGCCAGAGTTTTCAAATAAATAAGCAAGCAAATACTTTTCCTTCCAGAATGCACTGACAGGTGTTCACACAGTCCAAGCACTTGTAGGGCTTTAATCATTAAACTCAACAGTTCCTTGAAAGCAGAGGAATTTGGAGTTAATACTGATCTTTATACTTGTACCGGTCACTTCATATCTACTGCACTGTGTCCACTGTGGTGACATACATGGGGCTGCCTAAACAGCAAGCTGAAGGAAACAGTGAGAACATACTTTTGAACTGAATGTTTCAAATACTGTAATTGGAATTGCATTATTCATGATTACTGCCCTTTTCCCAACGTTTAGTCAAAAATTCTCTAGGGGGTCACTGGGAGAAGGCATTGAGTGGCAAATAATCACAAGATGATCTACAGTGGTGATTAATTTGCCCATGAGCGTAGTGCATCACTGGTACCAGGGTGTTTGTCATGTGTCAGACAGCTGTGTTCCATTGCCGGATGCTCAACCCTCTTTTTTAACTAGCTGCAGCGCATTGGCCTCCCTCTTTTTGATTTTTGGCCAGAAGAATATGAATGGAGTGAAAGGGAGAAGCTTGCAACCTGGCCTGTGATTTTTCTTCTTTTTTAATTAATTGTGTGCATGAATGAACCCAGGACAGGGAATAATTTACCAAACGCTGCTGCGCAAAGTTGTTGAAACCACAATATCCTGTGGGTAACAAAGCCTCTGGCTCTGTTCCAAGCACTGTGAAGTGACTGAAGAATGTTGGGTTGCATCGTGAACAGGTAGCAGGTAAACAAAAGGAGTATGCCATGTTCAAATGAAATAACTCCTCATAAACCTCGAGGATTGCAGGGATCTTTGTGCAGCTATGTTGCCGAGTAGCTTCCTGTCCAAGAGAAGTACCAAAGATATTACATTGAATATCTGTAATGAGTTAGTAGACTGAAAGTATAACCTAACTATTGTTAGAGCTCACTAGATCACGTGAAAAGTTTTCAGTGTAGTCCTTTGTGTCTTCATTGTTGATAAGTAAAACTAGAATAACATTCAAGAAGCTTTCTTTGGTCTCCATACTATTTGCTTGAATGTGAATTGTAGAGAGGGAGTATCCTGCTTCCAGCAGAGGCCAGTGAGAGAGGGCCTGAGACAAAAAGGGGTATATATCTTAAATTATCTTTCCCCTGCTTTATCTTTTCAGTTTCTGACAGAGAGCTATATAGCAGCTTCCCAGTCTGATTGCATTCATACTGCTGGGCTTGAGAGTGTCTGCTGGATGTTTTTGTTGTTCATTTCTCTGGTCTCCATTTGAACCTACATGCTCCTTTGCCTTGGCCAGCCCCTGTGAACACCAAATCCCACACTACAATTGTTATATGAAAAGCACTTCCATTTGTTTCTAAATTGCTGCCAGTTTAAAAACAGGCTTCTCAACTTCCTATATTAGACACAGTAACTCATTCCCCTTTTTACCACATCATTCCATTCATTATTTTCTAGATGCTGATTCTGTCCTCTCTTAGCCAGCTGGCATGTCCTAATTTATTTAGTTCCTTCTTACCCAGAAGTTGTCCTCTACCTGTTTCTTTCCACATTGCCTTTTTCTCTAATCTTTCCTGGTTCTACTGTATGCTTTGAGATGCATAGTACAGAGGTGAATGCAGCTCTATAATCAAAGGACCCTAATGTGCAGCCCACCTTGAGTAACCCTTTAAGGTTGCTTGTATGAGCAAATGCTTGTGGACTTGAGCTAAAGGTTGTACTGATTAGCCTAAGAAGACCAGTATTGTCAGGCTTTGTCTGTGTAATGTAAGAAGCAGATAAAGCAAGACAAGTGCTCCTTGTTACATGCTTTAAGTTCATCATCTCTGTTCTGAGGTTACAGCTGTGATGCCAAAGTTTTGAGTAAACCATACTTCAAGTTCCTGTATCTGAAACTGTGGGTGTCAAAAGAGAAAAGGTGATAGTCGGCAACATGGGATGGTAAAAGTCTGTGACATGCATGGGGAGGAAGAGGGGAGAAGTTTCCTAGCTTGTTCAAGAAAAAACTATTGCCCATTCCCCTCCCCCCCCAATCCTGCAATCTATAGATTGGGTAGGGTTTTAGGTTTTTTCATGATCCTTTCTGGTTATTTGTATACATGGATTTCTGTCTGTGAGGGCTGATATACATTGCCCTTAAAAAGCGATTTTATGTTGGAAGGTGGGGACGTATGTTTGAGACTCCTCTCAGATCTTGGCTTCAGAGAGCACTGAAAGCCCCATGCACTTCACTAAGAGCCATTTTCAAAAGCCTTGTAACACAGTAGAAATTGAAGTGGTTTCTTTTGTGGCAATGTTACAAGTCAATAATTTGACCTCGGATTGTGTCCATATCCAGTGAAGAGCGAGGATTACATTCCCTTGCTGTCCTGTGTAGTGAATCCAGGGCCGCAGGGAGCTGAGTAGGCAAAAGGAAGGGAGTGTCATCCTCTTGGGAGCTGTTACGGCATCCGCTCCCCCCAGGAAAGAGGAGGGAGAAATTCCAACAATTCCTTGCCAAGCTATTTCAAGGATAGAGCACTTACACCCCACCAGCTAATTAGGGCTGTTTCTCAAGGCTTTATTTTAGCATCTGGATTTCAGTAACTTTTTTAAGCCTAGTTTTGTATTGAGGATTACTGTGAATTTAGATCCAAACCATTGCTTAAGTTGCATATCCAAAGTAAGCATTGTTAACAAAAGCCAAGTGCCTTATGCATTTTATTCAGTGCTAAGAGCAGCTTGACTGCTAGTATTTCATGTGCAGAAAGAAATGGAGCTGCAGTGTTTCAAGCTAATTCTGGAATTTTGAAGCATATCCTGCATGGCAAGCTGTATTGCCCATGGTTATGCTAGCGACTGTCAGCTTGAGGCCAGTGAGACATGGGTGCAGACAGATACAGGGCTGAGACCTTATAGGAAGACAAATGGGCACTTTTCCATGCTTGTTTAATGCTGTACTGCTAGTTTTTTGAAGTGCCTTTGTGTATAATGTCTGCCTATGTTCCTTTTTAATTTTTTTCAGGCCTGCTACTGTTCAAATATATCATATAGCAAAGTAAGAATTTATCCTGTCTCATCCTAAGGCATGTGGGCTTAATACTTTTGCTGCCTAAGTCATTCTAACAGTCACAGTGTTAGCAGGGTTTAAACAAAGTTCTGCTATAAATCCCAGCAGTTATTGTGGAGAAATTCCTTGGGAAGGGGGGAGCAAGGTAAGAAAAAAGGTGGCTGGCTCAATTGAGGGCAAGAGCAGAGCACTTATCTCTCTCTCTCTCCTCTCACTGCTGTCAGTCCAGCCTGAATATCTGCACAAAGGAGTTTCAAGTCTTTCATTTTGTAGGAATCCATGAATGCAACTGCGTAGAACCAAGCAGGACTGAACTAGTCTGGAGTGCTTTGTCTGGAGAACTAGTGCTAGTCTGGAGAGCTAGTGCTTTGTGTGCTACAGCAGTGTTTCTCTCCAGCTCCGGTTAGAGCATTCTGGCTTCATGCAGCAGATAGCTACAAAACCAGAAGAAAAGCTCAATTTCCCTACGCTGCTTTTGTCCTTTATGCTCTAGATTTTGCAAGGAATGTAATTTTTTTGTGTGCTGAACCAAAGGATTCCTAAGTGAAGGAGCAGCTCTGCAGTGTGCACATTAGTGAGAAGCGCCGAGCAATGGGTGTAGCCCATTTAATAGCTGTTAAGCTGTATAGTAGATGGGTGTAGCAAAAGCTTCAGCTTGCATGGGTAGCTTTATTGGCAAATACGAGGATACAAAAAGAAATGGAACAACTCTACCAGTGTGTTAGAAGACAAGGCCCAGATATGTAGTGTTGCTAACCTGAGCAGTTATGAGGTTGAGAACATCCATTCCAGGGGCAGAATCTCAGTCTTGAAACAGCACTGATTGGACTCAAACTTTTACAGTAGAATAATTAATAAAAATGGAATATGCACATAAATGAAAACTATCTTTGTGGTGCCTGGTTATAATCCCTTTGTCATAACCCCCTCTATTATCGAACACTCTTATAAGTACGTGGAGATCAAACTGTAAGTGTGAAAGCATTCTGAATTGCTTCTCATTTGCCACACCTTGTAGACAGAAAACAGTGTTGATGAGCGTAAATCTGTAGAGGAGTGAGAAAATAATTGGAGTCTGTGTATAACATGATATATTGTTATTGCTTGAATGGTAGTAAACAGTGGCTGTCAGGAGGTGATTCTTACAGCTTTTAACTGTAAATTAGAATTCCAGGTGATTAAGTTCTGTGGGGACTTGATGAGATTTGCTGTCTCCCCCCTCTACACCTTGGGATAATGATTAGTTCACTATCTCAGGCTGTCTCTAATAATGAGATGAATCTGTTAGTTGAATGTTTCTGCTAAACTTCTTTACAATACAGTAATAGTTTAGAGTTGTGTTTACATGTTAATGGATAGGCTTCAGCTGTTAAGGTGGGATGAACAGGTCAGATCTCAGGGTGGCTTACAGATTCAGGAACAGCAGCTTATAGTTTCTTCAGACCATTGTGTAGTATGAATTGTCCCTGGTTTGTGCTTTTGGAGACTGTTTTACTGTTCTTATCAAGCCTTTAGGAAGCAAAAGAGATTTGGTAATCCCCTGGTTTGGTGCCTAGGACACTTAGCTGTCTGGTGTGGGACACCAGCTCCTTGCTACAGTGAGTATTTGGAATACAATTTTCTCACTCAGTTTTATCTTTCTTCTCTTGTCCTGCTGTTTATTCTTTTCTTCCCCTATCACCAAATGTTTAAGACATGGAAACTGTATGAATACAGCTGTTAGCTATGCTGGGGATGCCTGCTCTACCTACGTGCTGCCAAGAGCCTTTCTGAAATCTTTCTGGGGCTAGATCTTATCTTTTGATCACAGCCAATGTGTTTTCTGGAGCAAGCCTTACAAGTGGAGTAAGCAGAAGAAAAGTTAGCCTGAAAATGCCATCAGAAGAAAAAGAAGCTGAGAAAATGGCTGTCTCAAGATTTAAAGTCTGAGTTTGTCTGCTGGTGAAGATCTAGAGAGCTTCAGGGTGAGCAGTAGCTAGGTTGGGGCTTGGAGGCAGTTGGTGTTACCAGAGACAGTGAGAGAGGTGCCCAAATCCATCTTTTGACTTTAGCTTTGTATATTAACTCCTAGAAAGATGTAACATGCTAACCACACAGTTAAGCTCAAAGCATCCCTTTCCTATTTCCCTTGGCAGCCAGTTTGTTTAACTGTAGGTCATGTCAGGAAGGGAAAAAACCCTGAAACAAACCAAAGCTCTTCTTCATTTTGTAGTTTGACTTTCTCACCTAATACATTGTGGTGCATCACCATAGGAAGCTCGAGTTCTGCCGTATGCTGTGGGCTGTGATACAACACAACCTGACTTACCCATGCTGTGTCAGCTACAGGAAGTCTGAAAATGTGGTTTCCTGAAAAACAAGGGAAAGGGGGGGAAGTACGTAGTTTTTGTTTTGAAGATGGCATTATTGGAAACTCCATGAGCACTTATGTCAAAATACCTACGAAGTAGCTATTTAGTCATAGGAATAGTTGCCATTTATTTACAAGGCATCTGTGCCTAAATTAGGAAAAATCCTTTAACACGTGTCAGACCTCACAGAGATGAGTAATTCTGTGGAAACAGTGTGCATGTCAGACGTGACTGATCACTTGTTACCCTGCACTCTGTCCTTTGTTTTTGAGTAAGACTCAAATATATGCCTAGCAAAAATTCTGTATAAACCAGGCCTTGTTTGGTATAATACATTTGCCTCTTGCATTTTGGTAGAAGATGCAAGTTTTTCTTACTGAGAAAGTATTTCCCTGAGAAAATCAAATTGTGAGGCAATTTGCCACTTAGTGTTAGATAGCAAGCACTGGTCTGCATCAGGTTAGGACCTCATCTCTTTATTTCTAGGTTAATAGCAGTTGTCTTAAAAATGCATTTCCCAAAATTATGTGCATAAGGACGTGTTGGTGAAACCACCCTGTACTGTGCAGGAGTTGTGATTGTTACCTTTACCTTGATTTCTTAATTCTGTGTGTGGAATATAAAGTTCTTAGTTTCAGCACCTGTGGTATAAGGTGGGAGTCAGATCTGTGGTACACAGCTCATGTGAGGCTAGGAGCTAACATGCCTGTCTTCAGGCTCCATATGTTTAATTACTTTTCTATGTGATTTGCTTGAAAGGTTTCATGGTGCTTCCAAGTGCTTTAAAACTGAATCTTGTATTTCCTGGAAATGTCCCTGAGCAACCTGATCTAATTGGACCTGCTTGGAGCTGGGAGTTGGACTAGATGACCTCCAGGGTCCTTTCCAATGTAAACTAATCTATGTAAAGTACAAGCTGCTTTTGGGGGATGATAGATGAAGGATAGTGGGGCAAGCTGTGGAGATGGGGAAGCCACAAACACTGTATTTGCTGTTTCCATCTTCTTGCAATTAATTTAATTAACATCGTGCAGGATTTTTTCACCCAGGCCTTGCTAGGAATTAGCTACAGAAGACTAAAGGTAGAATTTCTGGTTAGCAATGTGCATAAGTCAACCTTGCTTAACATCAGTTCTAATTAAATCAATGTAACTTCTGTATCTAAGTGCATATAGTCTAAGAGCACGCGGAAAGTAAATATGGCATGCAAAAATGATGGGTATCTGCAGAGAACCTTAATGTGAAGTGATGAAACTTCTGTGAGCAAAGAAATATCTGAAGATGCCAGCAAGTAGAAATCAGAGTATAATTCTTTTTAAGGAGACAGGAAAGCTAGGGAAGGTGAAATGCCTAAGACACTGGGCACCCACTGAAGATACCAATCACAGCAGACCTTGCTGCCCATGTGTATCTGCAGGGATTTCAGTCTGGCCAGAGCAGCAGTAACCCTTCATGATTTGAAAGAAAGAAGGCAGAGTGCAGTCCTATTTGCAGTGAGCTAATTTTATTTGTTCCTTCTCTGTCAAATTAATTGCAGCCTACAGAGCAGCTGTGAGACAGCTTTGTGTGTAATTCGGTCTTGAACTTGTACTGGTGGAAATTGGTCAGCCAATTGTAAAGAGAAAGTACTTCTCCTGAGCCTCCATTAAAGCTTTTTGCTTTGAGCTCCCTTCTGACACTGGTGGGTTATGTTGGGCATGTAATTTTAGGAGGCAAAAAGGGCTAACCTCTGCACCTTGAACATGAACAGATACAAATTAAATGCATACCAGAATGGCACCAGTGCTGTAAAAGTTCAGCTGAGAGTTTTGCATTACAAGTCAAAGTTTCATGGTCTTTCACTGTTATGGTTATGCATGGATCATGCACAGGGATGATTTCAGGTGTTTGCAACACTGATTTTACAAACCAGTGAAAACGCCTGAAAAACGTATGCAGTGTAAATTTATTAATTCATCAGTCAAGGATTGCTGACATAATATCACTGTTTTCTCGCATGCTTTTGAGTTCTACTTGTGGTTACAAGTGTGACTGTGCCTTAAGAACAGATATGGTAACAGCAGTATGGATATGCAAGAACAGCTGTTTGGTTCCTGAAACTAGTGTTTACTCAATCAGAATTTACTCAATCAGAAGTACATGCGTGGGGGCTGTTTGTTTCATAGTTCACTTGTAGCATAAATATCAGGATCAGTACTTTGCTGTTCACCAGAATGACCAAATCCTGCATCGTACTTTGTACAAAGCCCCTGTGTAAGTATAGCACTTGAAAGCTTTACCTGCAGAAAAGCTTCCTGCTCAGACTTCGTCAACAGATGCACGAAGCGCAAGAATTACTGTTGACAGTGAACATTTTATTATAGGGCAAAATATCCTCTTAAGAATGTAAGGTCAGCAGTCTGTGAGTGATGAATTTCTTATGCACGTCAACACACAAATGTTTGATGCCTAATCCTTTAATATGATTTTATGGATTGGTTTCAACAGGAATTCAAGGACAAGTCTTCAGTAGCTGAACAGCCTTCTAGCAACAAGCTGGCTTTGTTGGAATTCATGCTCAAAAATTACCTCACTCTGGTTATATTTTAGTTTTGTGATTGCTGTATGCCAGCGATCCTGTAGCTCATCTTCTAGCTTTTACTGCTCATCACTGAAGAAGGCTCTCATTGACCTTTTAAAGCATTTCGATAAGCTAAGTATTTCTGTTGATTGAAGGACTATATAGAATGGTTTTCATCATTCTAAAGGCAATGTCTTTAATGCTTCATTTATGGCGTTGTACTTTGATATTTGCAAATTACTGAAAAGTTACAAAAAGCTTTGTGATAAAAGCTAGCTCTGCCTCACCAAATTCTTCCTTGCTGTTGAATTGTTACATCTCATTCAGGTAGTTATTGAATATCCTAGAACATCTCTTCCAAGAGCAGTGGTGGTAAAGTTTTACTGTTCTGCCCAATAAAGGCAGCAAAGTTGCACTATCTAATTTAAGCTTGTGTGTATATGGGGTCATGAGTATGTGTATGCTTATATTCACACATGTATACTGCAGTGACTTAGAATTGTTTGGGATCAGAAGCACAACTTACTATTGTTTTATGTTAATTTTATTGGTAAATTCATGGATTATTTCCAGCAGACATTTCCTAAGTAAAATATTTTCTTATCTAAGTGGTTTTTAGTGGTAGGAACTCAGCTATGAAATTAGATGAGCTAAGCTTTCAGAGTAAAGCATTATAGTTTATGAGGATGATCTTTCCTCAGATGCTGGGCGAATTCACTCATGTCTGGGAAGGTGTAAAAATAGATAGTATGTATTTAATGAAATGGAATCAAAAACTTTACAGTTTTGTAGACTGAAAAGAACTGCCTAGAAGCCACCTTTCCCTGTAACTTGTTTTGTGATGCGTGCTTTCAGTAAGATGCAGCTGTAAATCTTCAGCAACTACTCAGTGGAATCTACTTCATCCAGCATTAGTAGTCTGACACTTCAGTATCATTTAACAAGAGATCCCTGTAACATGACTGAGTTTTGCATTACATCATACCACCAAAAGGCACCTCTAAAATTGCAATTTATTAACTGAAAATAGAAAAATTATTTCAAGTATTTGTGATTGAGCAACTAAAACAAGCTAGCTTAGTAGTACTTGAATGACAACCGACTTAGTGTGTGTCATGTGTGCAGTGGTGCTTTTTTCCCCCCTTGTGACAGGAACTAACTGATGAGAGATTGTTAACCTCAAAGATTTTGGTTGTGTGATATCCTGGGACCCTAGTGTCTTAAGGCAGGCAGTAATAACATGTGGATGATTCCATCATACTCGTTAGTATGAGTTGACATTTTATTGCTATAGAGTTTTCTTTCAAAGCTACTACCGATTCAGAACAAAATTTCTATTGTATGTGTATTCAACAACCTTCTTGCTTTCAGCGGGACTAGGTGACTTCACTTGTACAGCACACTGTAATTGGTTTGGAGTATATTCTCAGTCCTTCAGCAACCTCTCAGTGTGTCTGTCCTGAATGTCTATAGAGTTCTGGTTTGTTATCCTGAGACTTGCTTAGTCCTCTTTCCCTTCCAAAAAAATAACCCTTTGGTTAGAAGTGCAGAGTTCTCTGAGCTGTCACTACCTTTCTGTCCTGTATCTCATTTAGCCCTTCTCTAAACTGTCACATAGTTGTAGTGAGGTCAGGAATGAAAGGCATCTGAAAGGTATTGAAAACATCAAATGCTTCAAAAGCAGCTGTTGTCAGAAATAAAGAAACCTTTTGGTTTAAGTGATGGCTAAACTTTTTCCAGCTGTTGCTCTTGTCAAAGAATTTTAGTTTGGAAGGAAGTGACGGCTTTTCAGTGCGCTGCTCCTTCACCTGAGGTACTGCTTTAGTTCCTTGTACTCCAGATATTCACTGATCTCTCTGAGCAGAGACACAGGTCCATTTTGTTTAGTATGCAAGTTCTGCCTGATCCATGCTAGTTACTGTGATCTGCCTGTTCAAGGGCTGTGAACCTCTCAGACTGCACTGGTATGACTTGACCCCGGGGGGTCTTCCACAGATCCTGGGACTTGGTCCATGTGTCAGACATACGCTGAATCTACATTATGGTGAGACTCAAGCAGACTTCCACTTTTCCCTTGTTTCTTCTTAGAGGCAATCCAGGTGAATAGATTGGGTATGAGCCTTAACACAGTCTGACAGATCCCAGATTTGGATGGTTTGAGGGCAAAGAGGGAATGTCAAGGCTGGAAAGTATGCCAGGCTATCACCAGCAGTGATCTGGGCAAGACCTTAGAAGACCTGTTACCTACAAAGTTCTAAAGAGATTTCATCTCTTTAATTTCTTGAGCTTCTTGAGTTTGTTTTATTGCAACATTTCTGGTCATTTTACATAATGTTGCAAAACTTGTGCTGCAGATTTTAATGTTATCCCTGGAAGATGAGAGCAATTCCCAGGAGAGGAGAGAATATTTTTTAAGTGGTTTCAGCAGCTCAAAATGATTTTGCTTTCTTTATTGGGCATATTTACCATTGTGAATTCTGAACATTACCTACCTACCTTTCTGCTAATGCCTGAGGCTTCACTATCATTGCTGATACTGCATTTCTGGCACTGTATTGGCTTGAATACCTCTGCCCAAAATAATATAGAAATATTCAGTTGATTGTTTTTCCAGAAAATGCTTCTTACGCTGAATTACTGCACTGCTGTCTGAAAATCTGAGCTTTGCACAGACATCAAATGGCTTTTTGTGGGTGAGAATATTTATGGGAAAAATGAGCTTTTTAAATTTGGATTTTTTTTAAATGTGTGGACAACCAGGCAGAACAGAAAATTAAGAAGCACAAATAATTAAGTGATGTGTCTATGAAGTAGGTGGCTTGAAAAGTCCATTTTATTCTTAGCTTTCCTTCTATCTATTTTTGACTTCGTAGGCCTGAGCTAAAGCTATTTTTACTCTATAATCTAGGGTCAGAAAATGATGCCAGCAAAACTTCCAGGTGGTCTGCTTTACTAGGAGCTGCAGCAATCGAAGACATTCAGTGCTTTTCCTGCAAGGAAAGGGTTATCTGTCCTCTCAAATGTGAGAGCACACCCTGCTCTAGCCTGCAGGCACACAGATAATAATAACATGGAAGGATGGCAGCCTGCGCTCTGGAACGGTTTATGAGGAGGAAGTCCGCAATTACATATTTCTGGGCAAACATTAACCAAGACTGAAGCTTAGCTTCGAAGAAAACAACAGACTGGAACCTCCATTAATATATCTGTTATGTGGACTGGAAACAGCAGTCAAACATTCGCGTAGCATTAGGAGCAAATAAAGAATAGCCCAACAACAATGAAAAAATATGATAATATCAGCATATCCTGGTGTGTGCTTGCAGAAAGCATCTCTTCCCTGACCCACCCTCCAGTGTTGCTGGAACAAGCAAGGTGATTTTTCCTTTAGAGTACTCTCTTTGTGAAAACAGACCTAAGCCAAAGTAGTGGAACTACGGTTTGCTGTGCTCGCGGCTTAATCCATTTATATCGGTGGTTTCAGAGCTTACCACCACATGCTGAAGTTTGTCCTTTAAAAATAAGTTACTTTAGGCATCTCTCAATCACTGCGGTTACCATGTGAGAAACAATTGCTATTCTGCGATGTGGTTTTGTAAAGTAGCAGTCTTATTTAGAGCTCTGTGTGCTAAACTCGGATATGCCCATTCTGTTACAGACTCTGTGTACCTAAAAATGGAATTCTTACACTAAAATTAAGTAGACAGCCAAATGATACATCATCTCCTTTGTTTTTTCTGAAAGACCACAATTACTACAAAGAAGCTGTCCACTCATTACTGCAAGCTCTGGGGAAAAGGAATGACAGAATATAGACCGGTATAGGAGAGGAGCGTTAATCTAAAGAGACACTTGCTGTGGCAAGCATAGTATGTAAATTCCAAAGTTAAGCACTTTGGAAATAGTCCAAAAGATGGAGATACATACGTTAGTGCTGCTGGGGGGAAGGAAGGGAATCTTAAACCTCTCCATAGAGAATATTTACTTGGCTTTTTCTTTGCCTTCCTTCCAGTTTTTAAAAGGCAAGACAGCTGTGGCTGAGAAACCTTACACTTGTATTAGGCTACTGGAATCAGGTTTAATGGTAAAAGTTAGTTTATTCTGGTTTTAACTGGGCTAAAATAGACTACATATTTCAGGAGAGAACTTTAGTGTCCTAACATTGTTCTCTGCTAGGGCAGACACATGCCTACCTATTCCTGAAACCACTAAAGGTCCTGTGATCACGAGTCATCTGAAATCACTGAGATCTGATGGGAAAGCTAAGATGAAGTTAGTGCCTCTGCTGCCTTCACAGCTGAGTGTCTTCGTAAATTGCACTGATCACTGTACTGTCATGCTGCAATCAGTGCTTCACAGTGAGACTGGAATGGAAAAAGCAGTCTGGAAGACTCTGTTGTGAGATCCCTCACAGCAAAATATCTGCAAAAAGCAGCTGATCCTGCTTTGCCTACTCTGATGGTGGGCAACTGTGCTGTTTGATTTTGTTTCTTCCTGCCTCTCCTGTGCCCAATATTGCACATTTTGTAATGCCAAACCAACTTTGAGAATCACCCCCTTGTCTTCACCCTAACTCCCTTCCCTGACTATTTTAGCAGCTTAATCTCCTAGAAGTGTTTTAACAAAACACAAAGTAAATAGTGGTTTCTGTCATAGAATGATTTCTGCCATGTTTAGGCTTGCATTTTGAAATCTCAAAGTATTACCAGGTGAGATTTTATTTTAGGTGCACCTGAAGAAATCTGTTTGTAGTGTTTTGGAAAAGGCCAGGTTCAGAAGGATAGACAGAACTGGCCTGTTGTGATGAGTATAGCTGGATTTTATTGTAATAGAGGAGTAAAGAATACTGACTCCTAGATAGGTATCCTTCTAAATATTTTATTATAACTAGAATAAAATAATGTGTTAAAATAAGGAAGGTGTTTAAGGGGAGAATGGGAGGGGACATACTTTCAACTCTTGTTGTAGAGGAGTACAAGTATAAGCTTGACAAAAAGCTGTTTGTTTTGAGGATGGACATATCTTGGATAGCTTACAGATAAAAGCTGCATAGGTCATTTGGATTTTCCTTCTGTAGTTTAGTGCATCTTTCAAATTATGTTCTTGAAGGCTGAATCTGGACTTCAGTTAATCTTTTAATGATTGATCTACGGGAGCTTTTATAGGTTGACATTGTTATCTCCTGAATGGCAGCAAATTTGGTCCCTGATGAAGCAGACTGTCTTCTACTAGTCTGTCCTCCTTTCAGGAACCTTAGCACCACATTAGTGAGCCAGTAAAGGATGAAAATCTAAGCAGAATATTCAAGTCAGATATTTTTTTAGCCTGTTTAGAAAGTTACTCATTGCACTGTCATTCCAAATCATCTTCCTGTGTGACAGGATGGGCTCGTCAGGTCCCAGAGAGAAAAAAGATGGGTTTCTCAGCTCCCAGAGGGCCAAAGTAAGCATGCTTCTGACTAACAGTCTCTGAGCACTGTGTTGGGAGTGGTGTAGGTTTGGAGTTGCGTGCTGTTGAGTGGCAGTGTAAATGTGATTTGTGGTTAATGATTTCTCTTATTCTCTATTTGCGGTCTGTTCTCCTTGCTCTGTACATGAGAGCAGAAAGAAGGATACCAATGGAGCAATGCAACCTCTTCATCTTTTCCTAGGTGAATCAATTTTGTCCATTTCTAGGAGTCATCTTTGGTCTTTTCTAAAGAACCATCAAGCTATAAAAGATGTCTCTGATATTGCAGTATGGAAGGTGGTCCTTTCACATTCTATTGCCCACTAGGACCTCTGCTTGATGGCTCTTCTTCCATCTTCACTTACATCAAAATGTGAGATTTCTCAGGTGTTTTTCTGTCTAAGATACCCCTTTAAAAGTCTGAAGTCTGGTAGCCCCTATGATGAGAGCATCCAAAGGGAGAGGGATCCCTGAACTCAGCATCTGATTTGGAAGAGGGCTTTTGTCATCTTTATGCTGGCGGTCAGGATTGATAATAGGTGAAATAGGTGATAAAAAGGTGAATTACACAGATCTTCCAAAGGGTGTAGTGCTTACCTTATAAATGAAACAAACCACTAAGAACTGCCAGTGGTAGTGAGCATAGTGTATGATACATGTCTTCAACAGTCTCATTTTGACTCCCTAAAGCATTGCTTCAAATTGTAAGGCTTTGCACCAATGGGTGTGGAGGAGTGCCTTGTGTAGGCAGGGCAGTGTTGACAAGTGCCTTGTACCATCTGCCTCCTTCCTCCACAAATCCATCAGCATCCATGCAGCAGCTTGTACTTGGTAAGAACACTGAAAGGAGATGTGACTTGGATTTAATCATTAGCAAATGTCCCTTGACTCTTTCTCAGTTGCCCATCTGAGTTTAATTCCAAGAGAAGGAAACTCTGATGTATTCCTGCCTTCAGGTATAATTACTTCAAGACAGATTGACTGTTTAAGCACACACTACACTGCTTAGCTTTAATTAGAGTAAATTGGCAGAACTTATATGACCGGTAGTTTTGGGGAATGTCAGATGCATGAAAGTGTATTTTGCATATCATTTCCTGCTGAGACTAAGACCAAGGTACTAGCTGAAAGGCTTGTAATTAGGATAAAAACACTTTGTAAATTTAACCCCATCTAGATTAGGAGAGGAATGGAATTGGCTGGGGGGAAATGGTGGTGCTCTGGGAGGAGAAAAACATGTGAAATGGAACACGAAGCAAGAAGTCGCTGGAGATTGTGCAGTAATACAGAAAAGTTCCATTGCAAAATTGAAATCTTTGTGGACAGTCACAGGTGATTTGTAGGGTATATAAGTAAGATTTAGAAACCTAAAATGAATTCTTTTGGAGGGATTTTGTGGTATATCATATAACCCAAGTCCTGATAATTGAGATGAAAAAGAAGAGGAGGTTTGGCTGGATGTCTTGTCACAATAGCTCCTAATGCACTGATTCCAAGGGCCCTGGAATAACATTAGCCTTTGCTGTATCCATTTCTGACTTGACCCTCTGCTGTAACTTGCCTGTTCACTCACAGCAGTGCAAGAAAAGGGTGCTTAGTACACAAAGAGATCCCAAACCATTGACTGAACAGTAAGTGAACACCAGTAGTGCCATTGAGCTTCTTCTGTACTGAGGGTCTCCCCTTTGCTGCGCCCTAGACCTTTTGGCTAGAGAGGTACTTTCCCAAACCAGGTAGAGGTGGCTATGTGGTGCTGAGCACCTGGTGACGCTGGTGAATGTTGTCAGTGTTGTTTGGATGCAGTTTGTAGTCTGTCTCTGCCTAGGAGGCAGTGAATCTCCATTTAAAAATGTGTGGAAGAAACAGTCCTCAGTTTTCCCAAAGAAAGGGAATAGCTGACCAGAGGTTCAAACCTGATTAACTCACTGGCATTGGGTTTGCAAACTGATCCCTCTTTGGTGTTGGGAGCTTTTACTGATGCTATTCTCTGAGAAGTTTATGGATTAACAGGAGTTGCACACAGCAGCATTTTCTTTCTGGAATGGCACAAAATTTATTAGTTTCTGTATTATGGTTTGGTGTATGAGAAGTGGCAATTTCACATTCATTGCTAATTTCAAGTTCACTGTAAAGGCCTAGGTAAAGTGGCCTCAACCCTTTTCTACTGTGTGGTCAGGATGGCTTGTGAGTCTGTTTACATGAGGATGCTGCAAATATTGCGGGCTCAGCATATTTAAGTCTTCTACTTTTTGTTTTCTTCATAATTAGTCCCGGGCAGGAGACCTGTGAAGAACGTGAAGTGGCTGTGGTCTTTAACACTTTGGTCCCAACACTAATTTGCTGACCATTTCAGTGTTTTTGAGAAGTGTGCTATTTCCATGTCAGTTGTACAGGCTTGGACACAACTTTGCTTTAATTTGTTCCACTACCCAAATGTGATATATCTGAATCCATCAGTCCCTTGAACCTGTTTTCTCTAGTGAAGGTGACGGAGTCATAGAATCATAGAATAGTTAGGGTTGGAAAGGACCTTAAGATATTCTATGATTCTATCATCTAGTTCCAACCCCCCTGCCATAAGCAGGGACACCTCACACTAAACTGTGCCACCCATACATAGATAGAGGTGGTTCTCTTATGTTAATGAGTGAGGCTAGTCTGGTTTGCTCCTTGTTTCTTGCACCTTTCATGGGATTTTTGATTCTGACTTAATCTGAATACAGCTGACAAAATCTACATCTGCTGCTGAGTTAAGAGCTTGCTGTCAGCACCCATTCTTCCAGTGCAGTATCAGTAGTTAAGGTTTGTCACCCTAAGCTCTCTGCTTTTAAAATGGAGTGCTGCATCCCTAAAAACGGATGCAGTAGAAAGAAATGATTTTGATCTTTTTTCCCAAGATCATACATTAACAAGGACTAAGGTATGAAAGGTTGTGGAAGGAATTGCTTGCTGTTCAGTTTTCTTCTGTCTTTTAATACGAATGCTGCAATGGCAATTTGCTATGAGAGTTTTTCTGGAGTCATGTGTTCCAGGCTTACGGGGCAGAAATAAGGGTTCAATATGAGTAAAGAGTGTTTAGTGGTGGCCTTCTTGGTGGTTCAACTGCACATTTCTTTCTAAGCCTAGCACAGATTTTTTTTTCCCCTGTTGCTTTTATTTTTAGCAGGATGCTGGGGATGCAAACCAAATATGAGACATTCAGGACTGTGCTGTGACCTAATCTGCCTTCTGCAAACCTAATAGTCCTCCCAGATACTTTTACAAGAGAAGTTACAGACTGGTATTTTTCACTGTGTGGCACGTCACAAGCCAGAAATGTGATTAATGGCTCCGTGAATTCTCCTCTTCAGGGAGTCTTTCCTCAGGAGAGCTGTTATCGTTAATCTGATTAAATCTGGATGCTTTCCCTTCTTTTCTTATAGTGTTTGTTTTGCTTTTAGGTAGCTACAGTTCATTTCTGTCTAGTGAAGGAACAAGTGGTGTTTGCCACAGTCGGGCGCAAGGACTCACAGGCTCCCATTTGCATAGGCCTTGTTACAAAGGCAGACCACATCCTGGCAAGGACAAAGTGCTGTCTGATACACAGCCTGCACACCCCAGTGCCTCCCTGGAGGGCAGCCAGGATGTGGGCAGGCTTTGTGAGAAGGCACTCTGTTAGTCTGAGTGGAAGTTCAAGGAAGGGATAAACCAACTAAATTAATCTTTCTTTCCATTCTCTGGCAGAGCTTCCACCAGTCAAAATATGCATATGATTCACTACAGTATAAATCTTTTCCTGTGCTTTTTATTTGCTGTCATCTAGGAGAAAAGTAATGTGTCATTCACTCGCCTGCATTTCCCTGGAAGCAGCAAAACATCTAGAGAGGGCTGAAGACCCCAGTATAGATAACTTCTTGCAAAGGTATTCTCACTCCATGTCTAAGAGGTATCTTTGCAACCAAGTGATAAATACAACATCTTTATAATCTTCCATCTAAACCATCTAAAAAGTTTAAACCCCACACACAGCATGAGAATGAGGATTTAGGATTCACGCGCTTGCTGCAATGGGTAGGTGAGCTTCTATGTGCTTGTCAGCTGTGTCTGACTCTGACACAATAGAAAACTGAGTTTGTGAGAAAGAGGGTGTAGATGCTGTTATAGAAAACACATTATTACCTGACAGTAAGATGAATCCACAAAGTGTTTAGTAACTTGTCTGACTTTACATTTGATGATAGAGTTGGAGATATTACCCCATATTTCCTGATTTTGGGTCTGTAGAAAACAAATAATTGGAGAAACAACTGTTGTTCTTTTCACTGAAGCAACATCATGAGAAAGAAACTCAGTGGACTGCTGAATACAAGTTAAGGTGACTTTTAAAAGGAGTGGGACTGCTTTTTTCTATATTTTAAGCATTTTATTACATTTCATAGTTGAGAGAATCATCATGTGGCTGCAGGGTTTTAATAAACCTTTTTGCAGCTAAAATAAAATGTTGAGGTTTGATGGGAAAGCAGATTGAAGTGGAACATTGGTTACACCAGTAAATGTGCCTTATTCTCAATTGGCAGTGGTGAGTGTGAGTCAGTATGTTTGTTTCAGCCTCTAAAAATACCATATGTCTTTATAACTCCAAACAAGTCCTTATGATGGACAGAATCAGTGCTCTTTATTTCTTAAATATGACACAGTGTCTGGTGCATATTGAATATCCCTGAAAACAAACTAGCCCACATCTGGATGGACTGCTGTTTTGCTGCTATGTACCTCATCAAAAAGTGCCTTTACAAAGGTGTAGAACTTCAGTTAGTTGTGGGGAAACAGGTCCTCTGCCTTATATTTGCAGATGCTAGAGACCAAAGTTAGTCCTGGCATAAACAGGTGAGTTTTCCATTCAAGCTGACCGGAGTTGTCCCCATCTGTGACAAGAAAGAACTCTAAAAATGCATTTGTGGCTGAAATCCTCACAGATTTTTGTTTGTCCAGTTTCAGGTAAATACGTTGTCCTAAAAAGTACTGTGTGAGCCTAGCTTTACCATATGATTCAGTAGCAAAACTATGTGAAATTAACCATTTTCCTTTGAATCTCATGGGTTTGAGCTGAGAATAAATCTGAGGGTTTTGTTCCTTGAATGCCAAAGTTGAACAAAAATGGAGAGCACAACTTCGTTTAAAGCAGCAAAAATGCTTGGGGAAAATACCTCCTAGAATGGTTGCTGGGATCCCCATTGGTTGAAGACATTTAAAAAAGGCAAATACACTGTGTGGGACTCTTTTTCTTCACTGACTTCATTCAAGCCTGCTCCTGGACAAACTCTGACAGGAGGTACATTTTGTGATTTACTTGGAAAAGACCAACTGTTCACTGGTGGGATTCAAATCCAGTCACCTTGAAATCTTAGAGACCACTGCTACCATATATTCTGGTAGAAACTGCCATAAATCATAGTAGACATCATATATTTGTCTGCTTGACTGATTTGTAGGTATTCTAAAGTTATGAAGCATCCTTTACAGTGAGAATTCTTTTTTGGGCCTTAGAATGAAAAACTCTACAAAGTCCCTAAACACACACATCTTCTGGTCTAGAGCTGAATTATTTTCTTCCTCATTCTGAAGGTATTAGGGTGGAACACTACAAACGAGCAAGGCAGGTTTACAGTCTCTCTTGTTTTGTCTAAAACCCATGAATAACTTCAGATGTCTGTATTCTAGCTATAGTTTTTAAATTGTTTGCTCTTTATTTTCTTTTCTGCTTTTATGACCATAACTAGAAATATTTGATAAGCCTGTTGAATTACATGGAGGAATTGTTAGAAGCATCATAGAGACAGCACTGCTGTCGAGTGCCACAGAATATTGCACCAGTCTTTGTCAGTATTGCTGCATTTGAGCATATAGAATTTATTCAGACAAGTGCTGAAAACAAAGGAACCAAAATAAAGATGAGAGCTGTTTCTGTGAGAACCGTGCAAATAAGCTGATGGAATTTAGAGTTCATTTACATGTCAAAAAAAAAATGTCCTCCTACAGTTGTTGAAACTTTTCTCTCCCAGATAGTCCCAAATCAGTGTAAGTCATATTTACTTCCAAAGGTGTGTGATGTAAATAACCAGGTGCAAAATATCTTACTGCTCAGTGTAATGTCCAGCACAGTCTCAGGGACTCCCTCTCTCTGAGGGTTTACTTTAGCCCTAACCACAACCTTATTGTGATTGTTCTGCTCATCTTAGATGGTGTGTGTGGGAACAACTGGAAGAAAACGTGCAAATAATGTTTTCTTTTAGTATTACAGCTTGATTATGCCATTATGCCATTTCCACTGCCCCAGAATGCTTCTATAGCACCACTTTTTTTTCTGATGGTGTAACACCAGTGCTCTCCATGGCATCTGTTCCTACTGGTGTGCTCTGTATCAGCTGTCTTTCTGTAATCGCACAGTCTGTCCTATGCAACATTATTTTACCTCTTTTTCAGTGTTGTACTTGAAAATTGTCATGTGGTATCAGATACTTACTGGACACTGAGATCAGGTAAGACTCATGAGAGGGTTAGAGCTGAAAAGCTAACCTCTTACCCCCAATTCTGTCTTGTAGCTTGGCCTTTTTAGGATAGTGTTGGCTTTTCTGGTTGTGTTTTTTGTTGCTGGATTTTTTTTGTTGTGCTCTCTCTCTCTCTCTAATTAGGAACCTGGGTATTGGAGGTATTAAAGCTTTACTAGAGTTACATGTGAAGGAGCAAATTATTGCTATTTTGTGTGGGAGGAATGTGCTCAATAAGCCAATATATCGGTTCCTATGTCAGCTGATAGTACCCTTGTTAAAGCCTATTACTATAGGCCAGTCTTTCTTCCTGCTCTTGTCACTTGAAAGGTTCTAAAGCCATCACCCTATTTATCTGGTTTTAGAGAGAATGGGAAGAGCTGTTTCACATCCCCAGGAAGCACGATGAACAAAGGATGTGATTTGCTAGGTCAGACTAATGTCTTATCTGGTCCCTTAGCTGAGTTCAGCCTTTGGCCTTTATCAGTGCTTCAGACAACAGCAGTATTTCTTGCCAGGTATCTCTCCAAATGAGAGGCTACAGTGAGGGGCTGAGTCTTCCTTTCCTTTGGCCAAAAAAGACAGTTCTTTTATACCTTGAAGCATGATTAATTGTATTTTTTTAACGTTGGCTTTGTTCGTTCAACAACAAATGTGGCTTGCACCCAAGGCTTTATTCCAAATGTTTGCCTTGATGTGCTGGTGCTGTAACAGCAAACATGCAAAAAGAGGCCTAGAGATGTGACTCAGAAACAGAATTAACTTCCCTGCAGAAGTTGCCCGAAGGAAGTAACAGCCAACAGCACAGGATCCACAGAACTTGGCACTACAGCTTATACTCAGGAGCAGTGGGGAACATGGAGCTTTTTCTGCATTTTAGGTAGAGTCAGTTCTAAGTGCTGGACACGTAGGAGTTTATTTTGTACTTTTATTTCTCAGCAAAATCTCTTTTCTGTTTTGTTTTAGAAAAAGTGAGAGGAAGTCACACTCAGAATTTTTCACTTCTGTTCTTCCTTCTGCAGAAAAGAGGGGATCACAAGGTTGAAAATGGAGGACAAAATAGTTGAGAACCAAACTCAGAAAATCTTCATTATTTGAAAACTGAAGTGAACAGCTTAACTTAAAAAAAAATATTACTTTGGTTAATGGTTCCTATTACAATGCCCTTGTTTCAAATGCAACTATTTTGTCTTAATCTTTGCTGCACTAAAGAATATGGTGATACGCTCAGTCCATAAATCCATGTTGTCATAAGCTGCACTAGAAGACCACTGTAGGTTTGGTTGTGCAACTGTTCAAGACCTCAGTGTTTGTGAAGCTAGTCTTACTTCATGGATGAACTGCATTATGTGTAGTGCGCTTGAATAGTAGTTTTGAGCAGAGCTATAATCATGGGAGTGAAGGATTATATGCAAAACACAGCTATTACCTGAGTGTGACCTGTCTTAGCAGCACTATGGGCTCCTGGAGAGAAAGGAACTGTTTCTGCACATAGGAGATCTTATGGAAGCACTTATGAAAAACAAAATATTTGCTACAAATTGTATACTTTCTGAGGGGAGAAAGACCCCAACAAACAAACAGGAGGAGGAATGTTATTCTTTCTTTCTTTGGGTTTTTCCGTTATCTTCTTATTTTAAGGGAGATTCACAGTAACGTGCCTTAAAAGTGGCAGGCTCCTCATCAGTTCCAGTGAGAGAAACTAATGTGAGGTATGCTTGCAGGTCTAAGGGTTTCTACTTTTAGACATCATGAATTCCTTAGCAGTGGATCTGCATGTGGAAGGCTTGTCCACTGCTCTTGGAGGCATGGAAGGAGATGGTATTCCTGGATTACATGCTGTAGGAATCCTCACAGTGTTTGGGCTGGCTTAGACAGAATTCATTTCTGGAGTCTCTGGAAAGTGTAAATCAGAGAGACAGCACAAACTTCCCTATCAAGAGTGAAGAGTGCACTCATGCAGAGCCAGGGTAAAATCATGACCTTCTTCTCTGTCCTTTCACAGGCAGCAAGCAAGATCTCTTGTGTATTTTCCATGCAAGAGGTGGAAGATGCTAGGTGATTTGCCAGGGTTTTTTTTTCCTTAGTGCGTGCATGCTTGTGCTAGGAGTATCTCATTAAGTGTCTGTGACTTGTTTTTTCTCTAAGGATCTAGTTGGTTTTGGACCTGGACTGTCCACTTTTGATTTACAGTTGCTCAATGCAGAGTGAATAAAACAGTGGTCCTCAGGAATCTTTCTGTCTTCTGTGGGCTCCCATTCAGAGATACTTTTAGCTTTTCGTTTTCTTTTTTTTTTAAGGGGCTTTTCATGTCTGCCAGTTCCACCATCTTCCCTGATTCATTTTGGATCTGTAAAACAGGGATAACAATTCCTTGTGGTATGAGTTCTACCTTTGGGTGATATATGCACTCCAGTTTCACTGTCGAAGAACCTCCAGAGGGAAAAGAACTTTGTTCATCTACTGTGCACTGTAACAGAAGGTGATCCACTGAACAGATGCAAGTACTGACTGGTTTTTGTGCTGAGCACAGACGGCAGAATTCTCTCCCATGCAAGTGGTATGCATGGTTGCTTTGCTTCCCTTCATTCTCATTTAAAGGCTGTTTTTAATACTTACGTAGGACTTGAGTAGTGCAGGTCCTGCTGGCACAGCAGTAAGGAGGATTCTGGGTATATCTTTCAGAAGTGACAGGAGACAGTAACTTTTGCTTTGATGCTTCTGGTGGATTTATTTTTAGTCTTACAAGATCTATCTTGCTGTAATGAAAATCTGTGGAATTTTGGCTTCGAAATCATGGTAGTGTGTATGAAGTGTTTCTGTGCTGTCTCATTCTCTGTCTTCATTTAATGCGCCACCACAACAAGTTTCTAATGGAAAGACTAATTAAAGATTGTTATTTGTTGGTTTCCTCTGCATGGATTTGGAGCTAAGAAAATAGTTTCTGTGTGTTACTCTTCAAAACATCTTGCAGAGTCTCCTTTATAGAGCTTTAAATAAGGATGCACCTGCAAACTTCTTCTTGCTTTAAGATACTTAAGAGGCTGAATTTAGCTATATGGTTAAAAAACGTCAATCTTGAGCTGTTTTCAGGCTCCCAGTTGCCATGACCCTCTGAACTGGGTAGCATCTAGATATATAGATTTAGCCTACCTTATTGAACTCCAGCGAAGTTGGATGTTGATTGTTGATTCCATCATGTAGCCTGTATCATGGGGTGGTGGTGGTGAAATCATGAGCTGCTAAGCATGCAGTCTTGCAAAAGCTCTTGGTTTGTATTTTGCTCCCTTCAGTAGCAGTAAAATGCTGCTGACTCACATACCATGGATGCATGTCTATCCACTTTAAAGCAACCAGATAGTGTGCTTTATGGGTACAAGGGTCAACTGGACAATTTAATGAAAGAGAAATTAACTGAGGGTGACTAAATAGATAAAAAGAGGTCTGGCATAGGAAGTCTGTGGTCCTCAAATGGTTGGCTGCTGGGAGTCTGCCAAGGAGGTATTGTATGTGCGCACACAGTTCTGCTCTTCCTTAGATATCTGCTCTCCACTCCTATTAGGGGACAGGCTGTTGGGACAAATGTTTTGTTACGGGATGACAGAGTAGGTCTTTTATTTTCATGCATAACCTCCTTCTCCAAAATAGAAAATATTACTTGCCTTAAACAGCTGAGACTGTTTACTGTAGAAGAATCAAGATGCAAATCTGCAGGACCTGATCGTAGAATCATAGAAAAGTTTGTGTTGGAAGGAACCTTAAGGTTCATCCAGCTCCAACCCCCTGCAATGAGCAGGGACACCTTCCACTAGACCAGGTTTCTCCAAGCCTTGTCCAACCTGGTCTTGGATGCTGCCACAGATGGGGCAGTCACAGCTTCTCTGGACAACCTGTGCCAGTGCCTCATCACCAGCTTAGTAGAGAACTTCTTCCTAGTATCTAATTCAAATCTATTTTGTTTTCAAAGCTTGCTTTCTCTTAAACTTAAAAATACCAAAGGCTTCAGCTGCCTATGGGGCTCAATATTCCCTCTGATGTCATCAGAAGTGTTAGATGATAAAACTTACAGTGTTGTATAGTTGGGAAAATTAGTAATTTGAGACTGCAAAACATTTGTCTTTAATTCCTGTTCCCTCTGCGAGGATCAGTACTAGACTACTTCTTGCAATCCAGACCTAACTAGCTGCAGGAAGTTGTTTGTGTCATTTTCCAAGAGTGCCTGGACCATATAGGTTGAACCCATTCTTCTCATTCACTGAGTAGATGCAACCTAAAGCCGAGGAACACATACAGGTTTCCACAGCTATCAATAAGATAATACTGCGGTCCCAGTGTCCTGGTTAAATGTTAACAGTCTGCTTCTAGCAGTGTATATCCAGGGTAGTATGCAATTACTAGTGACTGCAAGCTCAGCATACTCTAATCAGCAATATTAACATGCTCCTGCATGCTTTCAAATGTTTGTTTTGCTCACCCCCACCTCCCAGTTTGCTTCAGTACCATTGCATATTCCTTGTATTTGTGTAGTCTCATATACACAGCAGTGATTTTGTAGGGTTAAAGCTCTCACTGTTAATTTTCCTTTATTGTCTTAAAATACTTTGAAGCAGATATATTGTTTGCTTTTGCCCTCAAAATTCAAACAGTGTTGGACTGTTATATCAAATGAACAGGCTGTCTTCTGAGGCTTACATTTTTGAGGTGTTTGTATCTGGCTTCATTATTCCTGTGCTGCTTGCTGTGACTCGGAAGTGGAAATGCCTAGTGAGCTCATCTTGCCTTTTGAAATCCTGACATGTTAAAGTACTACCTACTTAGGTGCTTAATTAACATAGCACCTAAGTAACCGGGCTGCAGTAAATTATGTGTGCCTTGGCACCCTCTCAGAAGCATGAGCGGGCACTGTTAGCAGTTGCCTGATGAGCAGCAAGCAAAGCATTTCTGATAGATGGAGGGGTTTTTGCCTAAGTTCAGCTTGCAACATAGTCAGAAAATTCAGCTGCTTGACTGGCAGCTCCCTGATAGTGCTTGCAGGTAGGAGCAGGAGCTGTTAAACATGCAAGCAATTACCCCATCTGCCTCCATACCTGCCAGCTGTAGAACCGAGTGAGCTTGTGGTGAACATGCAGATCGTGCTGCTATGGCACTGTGATGGTGCTGGGCGCTTCCGTGCTTTGGTCTCCAGACCAGGCTGCCTTGCTGCTGCTGCACAGTTCAGAGGCTCTGTGTCATATGTGGTTGGGGAATGCCCTGTTGGCTTGGGCAGCTGGATTTAATGGTGTTGAACTTTTCTGTGACAGTTTTCCTTATGGTGTGTTGCCACCTTACTGAGGAGACTTGTGTCAGAGCTAACCTTAGGACGGGGAGCCACAGAGCATTGTACCAGTGACCTTTTCCCAGTGCACAGAGAATGTTCATGAAACTTCCTTGGAGGCGGTGGAAGTATTTGTTTCTCACCAGTTTCCATCTAAACTGGACACTACAGAAAGGCCTCATGTATTTATTTGAAAGGGTCAGTGTGTCAGAGTTAAATCACTGTGAAGAAAATTTATCCAGCTGCAGTGGCTACACACCCCTCAAATCCCCTTTAATCCCTTAAATAATTCTGCAGTGCCTTGGCCTTGTGCTGGCCTTCAACATAGGGGAGGATTTCACCCAGTATGAACAGGTCTGGAAGAATGGGTGTGATCCTGTGAAGGAGGTAACACATACGAGTGGCTTAATCCCCTGCTGAAATACAGCCACAGCAAACACCTTTTTGCTTCCAAAAGGAAATGAAGAGGAATATTCAGATATCCTCTTGAAGAAGAAAGACATACTTTAAAAAAGTTGAACTATACTGACCAGAAATGGCATTTCAGCCAGGATGCCTGGGTTTAACAGCCTGATGTTTCTTTCAGAACTTCCTCAGGTTTCCTGCAATCACAAGTGGTGAGGAACTTCTTTTTAAGCGTTGTCTGAAAGTTTGTGCCCCAGATTTGCTGTCAGCCTGATATTAAGCCACATAACTACAGGGAAGTTATTCTGTCTTTATACTGATGTAGTGAAAAGTAATTTGGTCTGATGTCAGCATACGTTAAAAGCAGAGTGGTTGAATCTGTGGCACCATAAATAAAAGATCATTGACTGTGTTTGTTTCTGGAGCAGTGATGGATCCTGACTGAGACATCATCTCTCCTGTAGCCTTGTAAAACCACCGGGAAAGAATACAGTAAGGTTATTTTGCAGGAGTCTGAATCTGTTGTGTTTAAAGTATAGCCTGCTGCAAATATATTGGAAAACTACAGGCATAGGAAGATTGAGATAGCCAGGGAGGACTTCATTATTAAAAAAACCCAACCAGGTTGGAAATGAGTTAAATTTCATTGATTCACCTATGGAGGTTTTTTTTGTTAATTTGCCCTTTGCTTTACTTAATAAATATTGTAACCTCATAGGGTTAACTGTAGGTTAGAGACTGACTATCTATATGGGACTTGGATCTGCTTTTACTTTGGATTTGTTGGTAATGCAAGTTTTAGCAATATGTTACATATTAAAATGGGAGTGTTTGAGTGATGTGGGATGGTGATGGAAATCTGTGTCCCTTTAAGAATGACACACAGCATATCATCTCCCCCACCCCAACAAACCAGCCAACAGCTTTCCCCACCCAGCCAGAAACAACAAAACATTCCCAACCCAAATCCAGAATAAAAGCAAACTCTGCTGTTAAGCGCTCTTTACTATTGCTTGTCTTGACTAAACTGGGCCTTCTTGGGCATGCTACTGATCTGAAAATTTCTTCAAGCAAAGGCTGTCAGGAAGTTGAAATTCTTGTTATATCTACCATGCTGTTACCCTGCCTTCGAGGTGCTACGTCAGATTAGAGCCCCTGTGTGTGGAATACATGTTGTGTAATGCACCTATCCATTCCTCTTCTGTAAAATAGTTGTTTGATGTGAGGGGTGATGCCAAATGAAGTAGTGGCTTGCACATGTGAACTGTTGGGCAAAGAAGGATTGTGATGTTTTGTGTGGAAAAGCTTTGCTTCAAAAACACAAGAGAGACTTTGTTACAGCTGAGGGGGAAAGTGATATACCCTTTCAGAGGCACCTTTGTGGCCCTAGCCAATGCTTTTACTTGTTGCCTGTAAGATATGTCCGTGATAAAGATACTGCTGAGGGGTAGAAATGGCTTTGAATGGGCTTTGGATTGCATTTCTCCTCCTGCTGCTATGGACTAATGAGGTACTGTGGGTACATTGCCCAGGCTCTCTGTTCCTTGGATTCCTCTTCTGCAGAGCATCTGATATTTCTCTCACTTGTATGAGGAGTCCAGGATCACTTCAAAATGGTAGAGTTGCTCAGTGGGAGAGTTATGTGCCACTGCATATCCTGTTCAAATGTGTTTCCTCCCTTTTTACTAACTGACAAGAAAGGAGGGAGTTTTTCAGAAAGGGTGAAAATGAGCCATAGACAGCTGCTTTCTAGATTTTAGAGAAAACAAACACTTTTTTCTCTTTTTTTTTTATTTCCTTCCTTGCAGAATCATTCATGTTTGCTTACTGCCACTGCTGTTACGCACTATATAATACCCACATATGCCAAAGGTTTGACAGGCAAGGGGAAAAAGCATCTTGTTCCTGAGGGAATAGCCTCAGCAGGAGTTGATGCAGCAAGTCAGAGTTACAAATCATCTGGGGGAAGACAAAGGTGACAAGAATAAGCTTGTGTGGCTATGCCACAAGGAACCTCGCAGCCCCTATGGCTGGACTGCAATAAAATGCATTTTTGCCACTTTTCTGCTTGGCTCCCTGAGGTTCATGGGGGCTGTGGAAGGACTGAGTAAGGCAAGAGTGACAACCCTGTTAAGCATTCGGGCCCACTGGGTTGTGCCTTCAGCGCAGTGTTGTATCATTATGAGTGCTTTAGGGAGGGAATTTAGATTTTGGGTACTTGCAAAGGCCGTGCCCTAAAAACAGCTGTCGGCTGTACAATGGAGCACTACGCTTGGAAATGGAAAGGAGTCTTTGAAAACAAGATGCGAAAATCCTGTGATCCATGCAAGTGAAGGGAAGAATGAACGCCTTGTGGAAATGCTAGCAGGACAGAGGGGTCTCTAACGTAGTGCTGCCTCAACTTTAATTTTATCCCTTTTTTTAATGGGAAAGAAATTTCAAACTGTGCTCCTTGCTGACGTGAGCTCTCTGTTGTGGTTTTGGCATTGTTATTTTTTTCTTAATTGGCAGAACAAAAAGACATGAAAAGCATTAACAGCCTTGCAAGGTCACTGGGACCTGAGCAGAATTATTAACTGGTTCTCTCTCTGTCAGGCACTCTGTATTCACTGTATCACAAGCTTGAAGCCAGACCTTATTTTACTAAGCAAAAAATGGTCCTTTTGTTGCTGTTTTCCCCCTAGTGTCATCTCTCATGGTTGCCAGGGAAACCAGTGTGTATCCTTTCAGCATAGGTTATTGGGCCTCAGGAAGGAAGTGCTCCAGTGCTGGCCTGCTATTTTTATGGAACCGTTACATAATACAATCTATTAAAGCTTCCTCTTGGCGTTTTATAGCACAAAGGGGAAATTAAGTTTGATGACTCCTAAATGTTTGATGGAAGATGTCAGGTGATTTCTGGATTGTTTTGTGCTCGCCACATAGCAACAATAATTCTCTGTGCAATTCAAGAAGAACAAATATACATTAATGCCATTGGCAATATTTGCCTGCATGCAGATCACCAGAGGAAATTGAATTCTAAGCAGAGCAAGTACAAACACTGTAAAAGTGCAGAGCTCTATCGGCTAGGGGAGGAGAAGATGGCAGAGCAGTTGATGTTTTGCAATATAGGGAAAAGAGGCCTAAAGGAAAATGTATTTTGTTTTCATTGCTTTATTCTATTGCACAGAAGCTGGGAGGTGCCTCAATGCACTTGCAATCATCATATACATCTTTAACATGTATATTGTAGTAGCACTTTCTTTATTGGCACTGATTTCCCAGAATTTAGCAGGATGAGAGAATTTGGATTGAAGCTTTGGTGTCACAAGCCTTGAGCATTGAAAGAAAGGAAACTCTGCAGAGTTAGTGGTGTTGGCTATATGCTATACTCATATGGCTCCTGTATATATTCCTGTCCTAGGTGGGCTATTGTTTCACAGGTATTGCTGATTGTTTGGAGATACATTTCAAAATGAATAATTCTGATTTTAATATCTGGTCAGGACGAAATTTCTACTTAGAGGTTGCATATTCAAGTTCATTTGGCTGCTTCTTGTCAAGATCAGATCAACACTGTGTCTTGACTGATCAATAGCTATAAGGGTAAAGGCTTGGCATGCAAACAAGTTGCTGTGAAGAAGCAGCAGTACTGCACATGGCTTGTGCCAGGGGAACTGCCTGTATACTTTCACTTGGCCAGCATAAAAGATGATGTAATTCTAGCCAGCTTAATCCTCAGCGTCTGTTCTTTGTTGCCACATAGAAATCAGTGATCTTCATAACTTCCTACTTGCCAGTGTGGCAACTGTGTTGTACTTCAGTCCTAATTTAATATGGGTCCAGAGTTTGTAATATCGATGACATGTAAGTGGAGATAGGTTTGTGCTGAATTCTCAGTACTGTCCTTGAAAGAAGGAAATAATGGGACAGTGAACGGCGAGGCTGCAAGCTTTGGGAAGAGCAGGAAAGTATCCTCCTAAAAACCTGAAGGGCTAGACTGACTTCTGATCTTTACTGCTCATGAAATTGGTATCGAAAGCTGCCAAGAGAAACTCACTTTATTTCTATGCAGGCAGAAATTCTATTAAAGCTGAGAATTCAATTCGATTCAAATATTTGAATTCACAGAAGTAGCTTCAATGATATTGTGCACTGCATTGAAGGGAGATTCATTGTTGCTTTCAACTGCTTCTGCTTATTTAAGAGATGACACTGCTCTCCTGAAACAGCAGGGAGGAAGTGAAGAATTTTCAGTTGCTTGTAATCCTTTGCAAGTAACAGAAGACTTTCCATGATTATAAAGTCTTTGCCACACCATCCACACAGGGCATCCGAGATGAACCTAGCAGGCAGAATAGCTACATATGGCTACTTACAGAGACTCAGGCCTCAGTGCTTTGCTCCTGGCAAATAATGGGATTTGATTCACACACACACACACATAAAAAAAAAGTACCGCATTTTTGACCAGGAGATTATATAGGACCCAAAGGATGCAAGACTTTACATGTCCCAGAGAAGGGGTGGAGGAGGAACCAGAGCTGAGTGCGGTTTTACTAGGCTCTAGTCAGCATGTGTGGAGCAAAATGCTGTAAATCCGTGGCCATAATTTAATGTGAAGAGTAGAGCTGGCTAGGAATTTTCCAAGAGAACCTTTTTTTTATTAGAACTTTTCATGGAAACTTGTCACTTTGGATGAAACTTTTGTGTGGAAAAAATTCTGTGATCTGGCACTCAGTTTCTGTACAAAGCCAGAGAAGAGAGCTCAGAATAGCCAATACCCTGGAGGGTAAAGCTTTTCCTGGGAATACAGCAGATGTCTGCCAAACATGAGGTCTTGATTCTCAGGTTGCTGTTCCTTCAGTGTTACGAGCTCTGACTACTGGGCTTTTGGCTGCCCTATGTGGATGCCTCTTTCCCTGCAGAGGGTGGGTGGGGAGAGAGACATCTTTCACTCTCTCTGCTCTTCTGTGTCCTGATGCAGAATTTGTTGTTGTTTCCTGTCCTGCTAACACTTTCAGGATTACAAGGTTCCCACCCTGACCCAATGATGTATTTCCACATGCTCCCACCATATGCACTCTGTGTACCGTAGCTTGTTTATAGGCTGTGGGTCAGGAGGGATCCACTCTGCCCAGTCCTCCTCACTCAGAGTGGTGACCTGGCTGGAGAAGTTGGCTGGTTACCCTTCTGCATTGGAGCCAGGTTATGTCAGGAGGCCAGGGCGGAGAGCATGGAGCTTGCCCAGGTCTCTGACACAGGGTTGGGATCTCTACTACTGCTCAGCTGCAGCAGCTCAGAAGGGATTAATGCTGCCCCGAAAAGGCTGGCTACTGTGTTCCCTGAAGTAAATAGTTGTCAGAGGGTGTGTTGTGCTGTAGAAATGAAAAATCTTTACAACTTGAATATTTGGCAGTTAAGAATGAAGGAGGATATAGCAGCCACGTGACTATTCCAGATCCAGCTAGCATTAGAACTGACCTAGGATTGCAGGGAGGTTGGAAAGCTGGTCATCTCCCTCCCTTCTCAACTGGGTTTGTTTTTTATTGACAAGTGGTTTATTTATTAATCAAAAACTTACATGAGTGTAGTTTGAGTGACCTGGAGCTATTTACACACTTGGGTTAAGTCCTTAAAATAAGTTTACTTGTATGAAAAATTAAGGAAAGAAATCTGGCCACTTCAAAAACTACATATTTTGACATTCCCCTTACCCACATACTAGGCTTCTGTGCATCTGGTTAGTGAAGCTGGGAGCACGTTAAGTGCCTTTCACATGAAGAAAGAAATGCTGGACCATTTCATAGCCAGCTTCAAGTTGGAGCAGATATGTTCAAAACTGGTCTTCAGACATTCACCTGATTTCAGCCTATTTTATTGTCATTTCTGATGTAATTTGTAAGTCATAGCTACTCCTCCAGGCTTTGGAGACCCTGAGGTGACTAGCTTGGATCTACTAGGTGATAGTCTGTCTTGGTCCTCAGTAACATGTAATTTAAATGAAGTGGAACAACTTTAGGAGGATATGCTGAGGCACTTTTCTAGCCTAGCAGGTATGACCTTTTTTGGGCAGGTTTGAACTTCCTCTGAATTGGACAGAGATAATAAACTTTATGATTCTTCAGAAATTGCTCTTTCCTCTTCCTTTCCCCCAGAGTCATATCTCTGATTTGAGACAATGTTAAAATCACAACTGACTTGCACAACTTTTGGTATTAATGAAACAGTAATTTCTGAACAGAATGGAATTACTGAATACATAGATTTTAATACTATTGTTTTTCTGCTGGCCAGAATGAAAATGCCCAGTGAAGAGAAAGCGAAGAAGCAGACAAAGTACAGAGGAAGGTATGTGTAGGAGACTGGAGAAGATACTTCCTGTGTTTGCTTTGAAAGCACTGATGTATAAAAATCCTTGTTTGTTTTTAGAAGGAGCCTCTGGAGGAAAACAACTGTGGGCAAGAACGTGCAAAATGCAGAACTGGAATTATCTGACTTTGTCCTGTCAAATGTTAAGCCAAACAGGAAGCTTTCTTTTTCTCCCTTCTTTTTTTTTTCTTTTGGCAACTACTTCCCCAAGCGTCCTATGGGGTGGAAATGGGCAATAAATAGCAGGGTATCTAATGGCATCATTCCAGGCCTCCCAGCTACTGGTGTTGGCAAGGAAATAGCTCTCCTTTTACTTCCTTCTTATTTTTAGAGTGCTGAGTTTTCAGGGGGTGGAGGGAGGGTTGGCTATTATCAGTGAGAGTCAAACCGCAGTGGCTGCCTTCCGCAGAGCTCTTACCACCCTGCCAAACTGGAGGAAGTTGGAGTCATATAATTCACACCGCTAGTGGTTTTGCCTTGTAAGTGAGACTTCCTTTAGATTTAAAATACATGCATGCAAAACTGAACTGTCTCATTCCTATAGAACCTCTGTTTTAAATATGTTCACATCTTTGTCTTTTTCCTTCTTCCCCTGCTGCCACTTCTTCAAGTCTAAAAATGCTCACTGGAGAGATAAATTGCAAACAGAACCAATGTTGCTCTTGGAAAAGTTGCTCAAAGTACAAGCCCTGGAGGACAACAGTGTGAAAGCTCTTCTTTATGATTTGATGACTTCCATATAAAAATGTTCTTCTCCAAAATTCTATTTTGAGCTTGATGAATTTGAAGATCTTTTTCTTTTTTTTACTTGTCAGTCATGCAGACTGTAGAAAATACAAATGGTTTATGTAAAATCAAGGGGTTCTGTTTGTCATGAGGTAGTAAAAAGAACCAAAAATACCAAAGACTGGGTTTAAGTTTCAGAATTAAGTTTTTTTTTTTTCCCTGTGAAGCTTTAAATGCTATTCTTACTTCTTGCACAGGAGTGCTGGATTTTTGTTGTAAATTGTAAGCCAGCTCAAATAATCTAGAATTTGTTCATGCACAATAGGCTTGTATTTCCATTTGGCTGTGGAGCAGAGCTTTAAACTAGAGAAGTTCAGCTTGGTTTTGATTTTTACATGAACATTTCAAGTACTCCTGTTTCAGCAAACCTAATGCAAGAGCATTTATTTCTGTTTTTTGTTGCATGTTCTGGACTTAAAGCAATCATGGCTGGAAGCTTTGAACTTCAGCAAGTGCCCTGCATTGCTCCTTTCCGCAAAGCAGACTTAGCTAAGCCAAATTCTTCTTGACCAGCATTTGACCCATTCTGAAGAGGCTCTGCTGATGGAGATTACACATACTCCTTGGGCAGTATCTTCCATCAGAATTTTGTAACTTCATCTCAGAATGAGAGCTCATTGTCAGAGCTTTAGAGATCTATTCGGTCTGGACTGTATTCTGCCATGTTGTATGCAAATATATGTTCTGAAGTTTCTCCTAGCAAAGGAAAAACTGTTGCCTGGGCTAGATTTTTAGTGTAGAGGCTTGAGGTAAGGTATGATACTTGATACCAGAGGAATGAGTAAGGAAAAAAACTGAGCAGAAATATCTGCTTATACAAGTTCAAATTCTGTTGGTCCAGATTGTGGCATGGAGTTTAAACATGGTAAAGATCTTTCGCATGTGGTCTTGACGGTTTCTGAACAATGATTTCATAGTCATGAAGATGTCTCCAGATGGTTTACTAAGTCTGTGCTAATTGATCTAGCCCCCTGGGTGCGCGTCAGTCCAGATTTTGGCAAGACCTTGGCTGAAGCACAGTACCTTCCATAGTCCTAGCAGAATGGTTCCATAATCCACAGTGGTTTATTGTTTCATAGAGTTTCAGGTGCAAAGGCTGAGAATCGCGGGACTAGAAAAGTTA
Source organism: Agapornis canus (assembly GCA_036873685.1). Taxonomy (NCBI): domain Eukaryota; kingdom Metazoa; phylum Chordata; class Aves; order Psittaciformes; family Psittacidae; genus Agapornis; species Agapornis canus. The sequence goes on from JBAFWW010050522.1 coordinate 47,502, forward strand.
TGATGTCAGATTGGACCCAGCCTAGGAAAGTTATGATGTCAGATTGATAGTGCAAGTTTTATTCACTCATGCTTTGCATAGTCAAGTGGGAAGGTAGACTTGAGGCAATGAGGTTTACATCATCTGTACTTGGTTTCCCACAGGGATTCATCTTGAATCTAAGCATGGAGACACTTCTGCTTTCATGTGATGATACTTTTGTACAAGCCTGCACATTCTTCTCAGTGTGAGATTATTTATCCTTTTTACCAGAAAAAACCACCCTCAGCTATGAACAAGTAGGTATATTGCTACAAGATGCTGATTTGTTTTTTTAATTGCAAAACTGAAAGACTCTTCAAACAGATGGTTAGCATGTTCATCATGAGCCCAATGAACAAATGCCCAGAAAAATCCCTGTTGTCTAAGTATCGATTTATGGGAGAACACTTGATGACATGGTTTAGTGGAGGTGTAGGGCATGGGTTGGACTTGATTGTAAAGGTGCCTTCCAACCTAGTGATTCTGTGATTCTGTAATCACTCTGTTATTACACTAAAAATATTCCCATTCTTCTTGTTTTGTTGGCTCATTTGGCTTCCAAATGCACCAGAGTTTGATGCTGTGAGCAGGTAAGCACAATAGAACTATTATAAACTTGCTTTACACTTAAAATGTTCTGCTCTTTGGAACATATTAATGACAGGATTTAATAGTTTTCTGTACTTATTATTCATATCCACATATAACAGTCTTTGGAAAGTGTGAATTGGTTTTCATTACAGAGTTTAGAGTATCCATAGTGAAATACTGCTTCTATCAAAAGCTCATTTATGATTGCAAGTTTCTGATAAAAATTTTTGTCTAATGTATCTTTAAAGGTTTAAGGGCTCTTCCCCCCTTCCTTTTGTCTTGAAAGTCCTGGTTTACTGTGATAAAGCATGATGTTTCTGACTGTTAATATTGACTGTGTTATCTGATTGGTGTGCTTGAATAGGGATTGTGATAGAGCAGCCCTTTTGGAAGCAGCAAATTATTCTCATTCTAAGCATATGTGCGGGGACAGGGAGACTTGAAGTAAACCATGGTTGAGGACAATGTATATATTTACTATCCGTGGACACTATGATACAGAACCATTCTGAAATACAATGCTATCTAAGTTAAATTTGCTGTCTAATTTTATGACAAATATATGGTGCATTTTTTTTCAATATGGAGTAATAAGATGAGCTCCCATATTGGAACATGCAGCTTTCTGTTGTACACAGTATTCTGTTGAATAATATAAGGATGAAGTACAAAACATGTGGCTTAACTATGGTTTTTGAAAGAAGTAATCTATGTATGATGAGCTCTTTGATGACCTGCATGGTAAAAGTATTTGCTGTTTTGAAAAAACAAGGAAAAGTAGTGATGATTTTCTCCCTTCTTGGGATGACTTGGGCTTGTTTAATAAAACAGTATTTTATAAAACATCTAATTTGGCATGCAAGTGTTCAATCTCTTTTAAGTATATTTTTGTTGTCCTCTATAAAAACTACATAAACGATTCTATGTGTATCCATCACAGCCAATACTTAGGCTCAGTTATTTTCCATTGGTATCATTTGGTCTTCTGACAGATGTGGTGAGACTTTATGAGAAGCACCGTGGAAGATGATTTATTTTCACATGATATAACATCATAGTCCTTATCTTTCTGTGGAAACAGGATTTGGGTTTTCCCCAAGTGGAAATTTTCTACTAAAAGATGAGTCTTAAAGTATGGTTAAGGAAGCAGAAGAGGAAAGAAAATAAAAATACTCCCTCCTTTGTTTTTGTTGGATTCAGGAAGAAAACTAATTCTACAGAGACAAGCACAGTACTACAAAGCAAGGTACTGTATTTCATGCTAGAGTCCCCATAGTTGGCCTGTAAAAAGGAGACAGAGAAAACCTCTAGAGAAACCTTAGGGTGTGTTCACTAGGAGATTGCTGCTCTTTATGTGGCTGCTGGGGTGTGTAGGTTATAAAACAGGGGGAGCATAGAGCTCTTGCTCTATGATGTCTCTGATAAAGTGGCTATGAGCTGGTTAGCTGTGGGCCCTTATGCTGCTGAACCTGATCTTCCTGCAGTTGGACTTATGTAGAAAGCCTGTGGCTCCAGCGTTGCAGTTCTCACTTCCCAGATTCCTAGGCAGGTGACTTTGTAGCATGTAGGTTGCCATTGCATGGTCATTTTCTGCTCTTGTTCATTTGTTTTAAGATGAACTGTCCAAAAGAGGTAGAGGTGAATAAGAAAACAACCTTAAGAATGAAGAGGTAGAAACCTAGTTTACTATGCCAGATAAACAGTGGTGTAGCTCCAATAGAGTTCATAGAATTTGAGCACTGAGAAATTGGCCCATTTACAGTGAGTCACAGGCCAGCACGTGTATGGCCCAAACATCCCATCTTCTTATGAAGCTGCTAGGCTAACACATTTGACTACCTCTAATATTCTTGACTGCAACTTGGAGTAGCTTGGATGTTAATGTATGAAAAGAGAATAGGGATCTATGAAAAAGGGGTTCAGTGTTAGGGAATATGCACGGTTTCTTGCTCTAATTTTTATTATCTTCTGTTGTTTCCTTTTTCAGTTTGGTACTTTTGATGATGGTTTGTAGGCCAGGGGTTACTAGCAAGCTGGAGATTAAAGTTCAGTGGAGGAGATCAAATGGCTTATATATTAAAATATTAAAACTTGTAGATTCCAATTTATCACAGTCTTTGACAGTTATGTCTGAAAACTAGCAGATGTAAAGGACATTTCTGTCCCCTGAAGGAACACAAATATTGTATCTTCTTATGGACAGAAAGTCTGATTGGCAATTGCTATGTTTGCGTAGTATATATAAGTATTTATATGTACATTATATACATATATATGCAATGATATATATATGTAATGATATATATGTATATTTCCTTTCTGTAAAAGTGGAACTACTCAAATGTTTGAAGCTCCTGTATGCAGTGCCTTTTGTGGATTCTTCTTTCTCTTCCTCTAATGAAAGCAAAGCAGACAGCTCTCAGGTGTGTCCAGAGATCTCAGTGACCTGAAAACAGTGCAGACTTATGCTGCTGTGATTTGTCTGAAGCCTTGTCATCTGCCTTTAGTTCTGCAGTGAGATGCTAATCTTCTCAGATTTTGTGGACTGTTAGTACATGTAAAAAGCTGTCCAGAATGGTGATATCAGCATTGTTTCATGACATTTACAATGAATGTTTCAAAACATATTTGCACTAGTTTAGAGTAAGTTTTACAAATTGATTTCAACCTTCACCCATGATAAACATTCAGGGGTTTGATTTTTGGATGCAAGCAGTAAAACGTGAACTGAGTGTGTAATAATTAAGAGAGAAGGTGGAAGTCCTTTGTGTTGAAAGAGACTTTTCCTGTGAGTCTGGTTGGTTAATTTGGTCAAAAATCTGTGGGATGGGAGGAATAAACTTTGTGATGAAATAAAAACCTTTCCACTTGGGTTGTTTTTCTAACCTGTCTTCAAATATACTAAAACCTACTGAACTGAGAAAAGGTTTTAGTTGCCAGAAACAAACAAAACACTCTCTGCATGTAAACTGGAAACTCCAATTAAGTTGGAAATTGTTCATTTTCCTAAAATGCTTTCGTGTGGGCTGGGAAGTGGGGGTATAATTTCCTGACCAGCTTCTAACACAGGCTTGCAGGGCTGCTGCTTTTTATACTTGTAAGCAACCGGAACTAGTGACTAAGGTTTTGCTAATATTGCAGATTCTGTGAGCTGGTTGTTTGTGAGCATGTAATTGACCTTTGCTGGCAAAGTGATGTAAAGATAAGGAAAAGGAAAGGATAGATTACAATTCACTTATTTTCTCTAGCTCAGAGGACTACACACCAATGTTGCCTTTTGTTTTAGAAATACAAGGGTAACAGGTTCAAACCTAAACAGGAGAGGTTTGGATTGGATA
>JBAFWW010050524.1:0-20669 GCA_036873685.1 Agapornis canus
TTTGATGCAGCCCAGGATACGGTTGGCTTTCTGGGCTGCAAGCGCACATTGAAGCCAGCTCATGTTCATATTCTTCTTATTGAAATCTTATAAAATTTTAGTCAAGCAGAGGAATAGGATATGATTAACTAATGTTCTTAATTAGTCTTGCAACTTCCAGATCTTCCTGCCACTCTCAGCTTTAGACCACTTTGTATACAGGAATGATGAACAGAATCAAATTTGAACAGGAAGTTTTAAGCACTTGCAGACTGAAGGTGTCTAGGTTAATTTAGTTACACAAATGATATTTGATCTCTTCCAGAAGAGATACCTTAAAGATTGTATCTTTCCTCAAGAGTATAAACATTACAAACAGTTGGAGGATAGTGCAGGAAATAATAAGCTTTAACACAATCAAATGATTAATCATTATTGTTTAAATAGAACTATTAATACACAATATACAGACATAACTTGCATATATCCTGACTTATACAATGCTTCGGTTGCCTGAAAGTCAGAAAGTTTGCTAAGACGCATGCTCTTCAACCTATTTTAGGTTTTGTAGAGCATTTTGCATAGGTAGTCTCCTTGTGAATTCAAAGGCATGGCTCTATAGTTTTGTCCCTCAAATCTCTTCTTATCATGCAGATGCAGATAGGAATCTGCTTTTTTGGGGGGCTGTAGAAAAAAATACAGCCAAGCACTAAGCTAGCAACATCATGCAATTGGTAGCAAATAATGCACATGTGCTTGGGATTTAAGTCAGATAAACCAACAAACTGATAAAGAAATGATAAGGAATAAAATACAATAAACAAAGAAAAGTAATCGGTTTTGCAAAATTATTCTACACTTGTAATGTCTGTACCTATCTTTTTCACAAGGACAGTAAGACGGGAATAAGAAATTGAGAGCATAAGTATGAAAACTGACAAAAAGCCAATCCACAAAGGTGAACTTGAGATGGAATTGACAGGACACCAGCATGACTCTGTAAAACGTATGACAATGCACTCTCCCTTGCCCCAAATGATTAAAAGAAAGCCATTTATCACGTAATGGTATGTGTAGAAAAAAAAAAAAAAACAATGAATCAGACAGTGAGGGATGTCAAAATTCTAACACTCATTATATATATATATATATATATATACACACGCAGAGGAATATATATTAAAAATATATGTTACGAATAGCACCAAGATCATGAAACATGACCTTCAGGAAAGGGAAAATGAAAGCCATGACATAGCCAGCATTAATTCATGCAGTGCAGTAATACGAACAGGGAGCATGCATGTGAATGAGGCTAGTAGGGTACTTGAGGAAAGCAGGTGTCTGAGCATCAGTCCATGTTAAGAAGCCCATGCTAGCTATGAATATTGGAATGACTGGAAAGGGAAATTAAGGAGGAAGACAGATTCTTATTTCTACATACTTGAACACAGTATCCAAGTCATCAGTGGCCCTTAGGTCGTATGTAGTTTCACATTTTTCTGGTAAAACATAAAACGCACTGCAAATGGTATAACCATCTGAAAATCAGCATAGTGAGCATAGTCCTGTATTTATTATCTTAAGTAATGAAAATTCTCTTAGATTTTTATTAAACTGCTAATTTCATCTAATGCTGTACACTCTCTTGCTCACTGATGCCCACTCCCTCAGCTTCTAATATCAATATAGGAGTATCACCAAAGCAACAGATGTAGTCTAGTGTATGTGAAAAATACGTGATCTAAGAGACAACACCTTTTCTTCTGAACACCTGCTGGATCTCCTCCTACCTGTTCACCCAGGCTTCTGGGATGTTATGGGCAGCATATACAGTGAAGCTGAGCTGGGAATCAAGGCTGACGTCTGCACATGAAGGGCTTTTAGGTATGCTGGAAAGCCGGAAATTTGCATCAAAGCTGCTGCTGTAAACATGGATGAGACAAGAAATGGCCATGGAGAGTTCAGTCAATGCAGCCTTTATTAATGCTGAGAGGAGAGAAAGAAAAAAAGGTTAGCAATAGGTCATTTATAACGAATCGTATTTATCTTAAACCATCAGTTATAGCTCTGAAATGCTTCCTAATAAAATTTAATTAAAATGAAATAACCTACCAACTGAAGCCAATTAGCCACCTGTGCTTCTCAAACCAGCCTTAGCTCATTTCTGTTGTATGATTAACAGTCTTTCACCACAGTGCTTTCAAATCAAGGCATTTTCAAAGTAAGCATTTTAAACTACAGCAAATAAGTGTGGGCCTCATATACACCATTTTAGTGTGTTAAATTTTGTGCTGGAAAGGATTTTTGTTATATAGGCATTTTGTAATTTCAGCAGCTAAGTAGCTACTTAGTTCAAGAGAACTGGCAATGATAGTAGATAGTAGAACAGAGAAAAGGCATTGGTTAAATTTTAAGACTATAAATCTGTTGTAACTGTACACAGACAAGTCATAAAATATATACAGTAGCATCCACAATCAGACATAGTCAGCATTCAGATGTTCATAGACTGGTGATAACATTATACAACAATGGACACTGAAATACATAACTGTATGGATATATGTGAAATGCAGGCTGTACCCTCATTTCTATCACACTTTTACTTATGTTATTTCCTCTTGTTTCAGCTCTGCAGTGCTCTTTTTCTGTAATTACTGGCTTTTATCCATCTTGCCTCTCTCTGTGTTTTTGGAGCAGCTAGGGATTGCCTGATCGCCAGCTTAAATTAAAATCCCCAGCCCTGGCAGCTTCCTTCAAGTAAAGAGAGCTTGTACAAGCAGTCATTTCTCAGGCAAGGGACAAATTGATAGAGAGAGTGTCAGAGTACACTGTATCATTCTAGGATCAGGATGATTTGCCTTCAAAGACGACTACCCCAAATTCTCCTTTTCCCACACTCCTAACTCATGGATTTCACTATGATCAAAAACTTAATCTCCTGCTGTTATAGTTCCTGACACACTCTCTAACCTTGTCTGGTCACTGTATTACGCAGCCTCCTACCATCAATCTAATAGTGTCTACTGGAAAAAAAAAAAAATAAAAATCAATGCCCAGGAACAGGAAGCCTGAGACTTAGATGAGCTCGTTATACTCAGGATAGGTGTAGGAATCCTGCCTGACATCAGACACACATACCACAACTCACTGCACTTAGCTGTGTCAGTTTTCTAACAGATGTGTCTTCAAAAAACCTGTGTCCTACGTCGGGAATTTTATTTCCCTTCTTTGATACCTTTTGCCTCAAAACTCAGAACTACTGAGTCACAAAATGCATTGCAAACAGTGCAAAGGAATTATTTCAGTCTTCGATTTATAATAGACAAATTTTAACTATGTAACAATGGAGCTATACATAAAATTAAAACCGTCTGACATTTATTAGGGTTTCTGGAAATACTGACAGCAAATTATTACACCCATGAGAGACCAGCTACAACCTTATAGTGTAGTAATCTTCTTCCACATTTCTTCCCTGTGAGGTTGGTGAGGCTCTGACACAGGTTGCCCAGAGAAGCTGTGGCTGCCCCATCCCTGGAAGTGTTCAAGGCCAGGTTGGACAGGGCTTGGAACAGGCAGGTCTAGTGGAATAGTCTAGTAACTAGGGTTGTAACCTGCAGCTTTCAGTTCCCTTCCAACCCAAACCATTCTGTGATACTATGGTACTGCTCTTGCCCTCAGTGAAGTATATTTCATCTCAGCCAGCATCTCTCTCCTTGCTTAGTGAAGACAAAGTAAAACACACGTAACAAACTTAATGCATTTTCATTTTGCTCCTGTCAGTAATGTCACTTTTGTTATAAAACACGAAGCTTAGATTTAGAGCCTTGCAAATGAAACATATGGATACCAAATATGAAGCCAGGAGTTCACATTCAAGGAAGAAACAGATGGGTGCCCATCTGCCAAAATGCCTAGTGAAATACTTCAGGTTACACAGAGGTAACAGCACAACATTAGCTGATACTTAACCGTTTGAAGTTACTTATTTTTAAGCCACTTCTCAGAAACATTACAAATATGACACCAGTCAATTTAGTACAGGAATACTGGGTATTATCACAGACCTTCTATGGAAGTTGCAGTTATGCTCTAACCAATAATACCATCTTCATTACAGTACAAGAGGATCTAAAATAAAATTTCAGCTTTTCAAGTTAACAGCTTCGTAATTTATGTGGCAGATGTGCAAGGCAAACTGCACAGAAAGAGATAAGCCAAGAAAAACATCCTGATGGCCACAAATGAATTAGAACTTGTGGGAGGAAGGAACTATAAAGCTATTTCCTGTGCCTTACAACTTCTAATCACAAAAGACTACCAAGTAAACAAGATAACCCAAAGTCCACCCCACACACACACACTTTCAAAAAGAGCAGTGACTTTAAGATTAAATTGAAACCTGTTAAAGAATTCAAAGATCTGTCATTTACAGAAACCACTCACTGCACGTTACTGAAGTCTTCCCTTTCCAAGTTTTCCCCTCTCTCAGAAGTTACCCACTTGCAGCTTACTATATTCTTCATGTTCTTGTAATTGCTATGCTACAGCTGAAGTAGTTTTTACAGATGTTGGGAACATGAGGCAACTAATTACATGGCAGTTTTAAAGCATATTTGTGCAAGGAACCAACACTTCTACACCCTGAGTAGATTTAAGGCTGATTTTATCTCTTCTATTGCAGATTCCCTGCAGTATGTAAGTGTTAATACTTTCATATTTTTATATAAAAAAATCCCTTGTGATTTAAACCAACAGATACATGGCTGCTTAAATATATTAATTTGTCAACAACCGTAGAGCAGCAAGATGTGCTGGTAAATGATTTCTCAAACTCACTGAGGATTTTACCACTATTGATTGTGGTTTTGTATCATCGCTATATGAAACATTTCTTCATCTACAGCCCAGACCCATTTCTTTGTTTCCCCATTCTTTATAGATGTTTTGGTTCCAAACACCCACCTTAACATTCTTCAGTTAGCATCCTGTGATCCTCTAACATTCAACAATTATACTATATTTACTTCAAAAACATGTTTCCGCAGTTCCACTTTAAAGCCTTAGTAAGTGTTGGCATTTTGCTTACTATACTTCATTCAGAAAGACTTCTTTAAAGGTGACTTGCCTGTATAAATGTTGTACTCCAGCAAGTAGGTGGTGTACTTCAGCAAGTAGAATGAATCAAAATACTTCCTTTTAATTCACACTGTAAGAACATCATGACAATATTTTCCACTGTTTTACAGAATTAGGTTTTTAGGTCACATTTTTAGTTCAGGTTTTAGTTAAAATTAGAGTCCAATTAAACCTAAGCCATTCTTGTGACAAATCTGGTTAATCTTAAGCATAAAAACCGATTTCACAAACAAGTAGGGGAAAAGCTGCCTCTCAGGCAACACCTGACACTTGGGTGGGATAGTCACATGCTACAACAGCATCTCTGGTCTTGATTCAGACAAAAAGGTGACACTGCTACTGCCCTTTGCAAGCTCTCACTCTCCTTACACTCATGTGAGCCTACATCTGGCATATCACACTGAAGCCACTGCTTCGTAGCTTGTATGCCTGTGGATTTAATTGCTTTCAAAGTTCAATAAGTTGTGTTTAAACAATAGCAGCCATAAAGTCAAAAAAGCTGAGGAATTACAAAACTTGGATGGCCTTTTGTAACTGGAATGGAAGAGATTTCCATGTGTATGCTGCAACCATATGCCTATTTCTGCTCAGTCCTCAACCTTTGCTTCTCTGCTCCTTACACCTCAGATTTTTAATCTTGGAACAATCAGCATGCAGCAGTTTTAAAACTGTTTTCTAGACTTAACTACGTGTCTGTACAGAATGCAGTCAGATTGCGCTTCCTCCTTCAAGATTCAGCGACTACGACGCACTTTCTGTCAAGTGCTGCATCTTAATTTTTCCATACTTGTGATCTAATCAGGTAACGTGACTGATACTGAAAACAAATGTTTAATCAAGTAGAAAAGAATTAGAGAAATCTAATTAAAACCACACTTTCTGTAGAGTGCTTTTTATATGAATAAAATACCAGCACGAATAAGTGAATCCCAATAAAAACTGCTAGACAACTGTAAAACTAGAACACATCCATTTTGGGATAGAGACTGAAACACTCTCCACCATAGCTTACAGCCTCCAATCAACTGTTGCTTTGTACTTTGTTGCACTCATTTAACTTCGAGAGTAGATTTCCCTGAAAATAAAAAGCTCATTTCAGGTGCTCATGATGGGTTGCATAAGCTGCCTTCTGAACTAGCTATTAGCGCTACTCACTACTTGCCTCTTTCTATACACATCCTACTAAGATACCACACTCAAGCCCACAGCTGAAGTATTTTAAGTGTGTACTGAAACCTTTAACATATAAAGAGACTCCACAAGTACTCCCAGTCAGGCAGCTTTCAGGACTGGGGCACAAGATTTGAATGTTGAGAGAGAAGTATTTACAAGAAGAGTGAGGTCTCACCCTTCTTTCAAGAACTAACAAGGGTAAGTTTTCAGAGAAGCAAGCTGTAGCTTTGAGTCTGTGTGGTTTGAACCCACTGGTGTACCTCACACTTCCTGTATTTGACCATAAAAAATAACTGAGAATGGTCTTGGAGGAAGGAGGAAGATAGGGGTGGGGAGGATAAACCAAAAACCTACCTCACAGTAAAATGAATCCTCTAACAGCACCTATGACACTCCAAATCCTCCAGAAGGTCAAACAATGATCTCTGTACTTAAAACAACCTGGTTCCAAACCAAAACTAGTTTTGAGAGTGTCAAGAGGCATGTCATTAGTTCTTTAATGCTATCCCCAAGAGATACCACTCCTTTGACAAGCCCCCTCACTCTAAAACTTCTGACATCTCTGCACTCTTTGCAGCTGTTCACTCACCAAAACACATCATACTAGGGTTTTCTGACACCATGAAGAGCATGTAACAGTTGTAAGCTTACAATAATGCACCAAGTGGTCAAGGAAACCTCCTAATGCTATGCATGCTGGAAGTGTATCAGCTGGATAGTTACACATAGTAGATTTTACTCCGAAAAGCAGCAGCACTGCCTGATAGTTACTACAGCTATGAATTGTGCAGACCTACTCAGTGTTATTAATCACACTAAAATCTAAGTAATCCAAACTTTCTTTACTCAAAAGAATTGTTTCAAGTATTTGTCAACTGACAAAGTATTTAGTGTGGACAGAAGAATGCATAGACAATAACATGGAGTTTGATACTTCCAAAAAACACACCCCCCTAACATTAATGGATCATGTTTAATGATCCTTGTCCTTTCAGCTATCCTTCCACTGCAAGCTGAGTACCATGAAAACACTGCCCTAATTCCAAATTTATTACAAATTAAGCATTACTCTATAAACACTCGCTGTTCCACCAGGCAAGGCTGATTAAAGTTTAAACAAGGCAAGCGCTGAAGCTTTTAACACACAAATTGATCACTCTCTGCTACTGTATAATCACTTTGGCCCCATGACATGCCCTGAACCACTACACTTTGCAATATCAATCCTCTGCCATCATTTTGAGAGGAATGAACCTGAGTACAAATAGCTCCTCTAAGTCAACAGTAAGCACTGGTTACAAGCTCTTCATTCATCAGAGCCACAGGCAAGGTACAGGTAAGGTTACCAGATGTGAAAGTGCTGCCTGTTTCCTCCAGCCTGTCCAAGGGCTCCAGTTCCTGCCAGCTCTTCTCCTTGCCCTTCAGGCTCAATGCAACCAGAGGCAGGCTGCAGCACCCCAGCTGCACATAAACCATACAAGTCAAAGGCACACACACACCCCCCTTTTACAACACAAATCGCACTCTATCCCTGGCACCCAGGCTTGCTATGAAGGGCTTGCAGTTCCCTTTTACCTTCAACCACAGCTATAACTCTACAGCTTCATATTTCATCTGTGATACAGCAAAGGATTAACCTTGTATGACCTAAGAAAGCCTGAGATCTCATCATCATGTATAAGGTGAAGCAACTAAACAAGAAAACCCTCAACTGCTATTTTAATACAGCCTTGTGTCTTGGAAAGTACCTTGAGACCAAGGCAGAAGCTGCACGGCACTTTTCAGAGTAGAAGGGAAAAGGAAGGAACGGTTCACACAAACTTATCAAATTGCAGGCTCATAACCAGTTATTTTCCTTCATTTATTCAAGTGCCTTTCAGTGGAATTGCTCTGCAGGAGGTATTCAGTAGGAGAGAAAGATACTCGAGACTGCTATCCCCACCTTTGGTTTTGTGAAGCAAACTGCGTTATCATTTACTGATCTTATTCTAATCACACTGGAATTAATTCTATAGCTGCTGTTGCTTGCAAACAAACCCCCCACAACCTCAACAGCCTACATCAGGCATCTTATTTACTGAAAATAATTAAATCAAAAAATGAATAATGCTGTCACTACAGAGAAGTTGATAGGCTTCTCTTCTCAAAATTGGTTCCTTACAGTCTGCTTGCCTACTACATGAAGCAGAAAGCAAGGACTATTCCACTGTTCTATGCAGTGCTATACTACCCGCAACACTCAATAGCTCTAATGCATCTGCAGTGTTTCCTTTCATATCCAATATTGAAATCCAATCCAGAAAAGATCATTACATCTGTCAGACAATTTAAGGAAGGCACTTAAGACTACATGGAGTATGTCCGGACACAAGACTCTCATTTCTTGAGTCCACTACACACAGCCTTAAGAGGAACACAATCGAAGCCTTTCCAACTTGTGTTTTGATGCCTCAGCATATCTCATTTTCCTGGGAAGGAAGCTTCCCTCAAAAACTAAGCATTTCCTGTTACCTCACCTTGCTAAAAGGAACAAGAAATTCAACTTATTTAAAGTGCAATTAAGACTTCAGTGTCTCTCAGCAAGTGCTTTGCACTGCAGCATAAGTAGGGGATGTGCAAGGGGAAACCTGTTTGCTCAGTATCGTAATCTCTCCTGGTGTCGCAAGATGCCTGTTATGTTGTATAATAAACAAGTACAGGCAAGCATGCAGTGAAAATTTAGCAGGATAAGCTATGAGCATCCAGCATTTTACAGCTATGGGCAAAGAATTCAGAGGGATTTCCAGCTATGCCTTCACTCACCTTTTGCCAGTGAGTAGCATCTACTGCCCCTAAAGGCATTCCCTGGCTTCTTGCTTCCAATTTGTTTTGAACTAGGTTGTAAGCCTTTCACAAGCTGTTTTTTAAACTGCCCCATCTGTCTTGTTCTTACATAATAACCAGAAACTCTAAACTTAGCATTTTCTTCAAACAGACATTTTCAGCTTTTTGAAACACATGGGCTTGCTTTGAGTTACTTCCTTAACCCTCCTCTTCACCAATGAAGTCTCTTTTTCATCACTGTCTTCGAGAAACAGTAAGTTTTGTTAGGAGCCACCAATATAGCACTGGCATTAGCTCCACACCACCTGCAAGGATTCCATTCTTCAGCATGCCCTTGGAAGTCAGGAGGTTTTAAATAATTCCTAATTTTTATGCTCAAGAGCAACCTTTATGAAAAATGCACCCAAAAATGTCTTTTTTTAATTTATGCTCTTGTTGCTCACAACACAATTTTTAATCCTAGTGCTTTATTCACTATTACAGACTGGCTCTGGAAGTGATATCCTGAACCAGAATCACTGTACAGCTCAGGACCAAGTCAAGGCTTGCAACTTCTGTCTTCTTCGCTAGCTCTTTGGTGAGCCAACCACCGACAACCTAAATGTGTACTGTGAACAGTGGAAGATGCTGATGCAATGTGAATCTAACCTACAAAGGACACATGAAGTCACCCGCTGCTATCACATTTCCTGCCCACATTGCCTCTCTGCCATCCACATAGGGGGGAGGACATGAAGCAATACAGTCCTCTTCCTACTCTTGCTCTGCCCTCACACTTTTAGCCCTGAATTTTCAGTTCATAAGGACTGACTGGATGACACAGTTCGCTTGTGTTAATTTGGTCTGAAAAGGTTTTCTTCAACAGGTTCCTCACCCATTCAGCTGTGCCTGTGTTATTTTATTCCTGCCCTACTACACAGTCCTACTAACCACACTGCTCTAAAATGGGACACAGACAGAACACATCCAAAATTTGCTGAAATATTCCAGGTTCCACTTTAGTCTTTGGTCTTCTAAAATTTGCTTTATCCCAGTACACATGCCTTTTGTAACATACGCATATCATCTTTTCCTACTTCAGCCTGTTCATCCTTTAATCAATCTGAATTACTAGGTTTCTTTCCTGCTACAAGCGTACCTAAGAATAAAAAGATAAAAAGCACTCACCATAAATAGACTAAATTAGCTTAATACCCATTTTCTTTTGTTATTCAATTTTCTATGAAGACAGGTCACAACCTAGAAATCCTTCTAATACTGTATTAAGCAGTTGGATGAAGTGTCTTTAGCTAATGGCAGTGTGTCCTTTTGCAGCTGTTCACAGCAGAGTATCCAAAAATGAGCACAAGCAGTAAGAACACACCATTCAGAATAAATGAATTATTATATTATCAACATTATATTAACGTTCATTATTTCATTAGGAGTTTCAGACTGGGATCTCACACTAAATAAAAAGGGTTGCTTGGCAAACTGAAACCCCACAAGTTCACAAACACGCATTTGTACTCAAAGCAAGCGTTCTGCAGAATGAGTGTGGCAAATTATATACAAATTAACTTTCAAAACGCCAAGCCATGTTTATTTGTGGAGGATAATGACGTTTCCTCTCCTTTCATAGGTATCATTTGTTAAACTGGTACCTCCAGGAGATCAAGTAACTCTTCTGTCCTAAAAGGTAACAAGAGCTGTTTAATTTGCCTCAGAGCCCCAGTTTCTAGGTCCTGCCACAAAGATGATTAATTTCCCATTACACTGTGTTTACAACAAGCCAATTTCACTATGGGTCAATACACCAACTGTTTATTTATTTACACAGTAATGGGAAGATGACTGGATTTTGATGATCTAATGCCTGCAGCTGCAGAAGTTACAGTTACCAGGTAATCAACAAAACCCTGGCAGTGGCAGTTTAAGGGCTGAGACTCCACTTCCAATTAGGACTCTTATAAGCACTATGTTTCCAAACTGTCTCAAGAAATGCAATCATCTGCTTGGTAGCAGGGAGATAAACCACTGTGACAGAAGTTAACTCATTTAGACAATAAACAACTTTGAACAGAAGGGTTTTCCCCCCCACCTCTCTTTGCATGATCACATGGAGGAATAGTTAAAAAGTTATGTCTTGAGAGGACGCACTGAACAGTGTGTAATGTACACTATGAAGTTTCTAAACAACTCAACAGCATGGGGAGAGCATCCAATAAGAAAAACGTTTATGTTCAGAATGAAGCAGAGGAAAGAAAAGAAAATGTATTCCCTAAGTCCCAACAGGTCTCATTATTACAACAGATTGAAAAAAATGCAGGTCAGTCTCATTAAACAAACTGAATATACACTAATATTACTAATTGTATCCCAAATGAACCAGTTAGTATCTATTAAGCATGCAGTCAATATTTATCTGGTTAGGATATGACTATTTGGATGAGAGGAGGGAGGAGTACAACAGCTTTGAAGTAGTTTCCTTAAAACACATTAAGTTCACACTAACAATATTGGTGGTGTCACATTAGTTTCATTTTTAGTGGCAAACCCAAGCACATCCAAACAGATTCAATCTATTTAAAAACACAGTCTACACAGAATACCACTCTGTAATAACTGAAATACGTACCAGCAGTATTTCTAATATAATTAGCTGCACTTTTAAATTGAATTAAAAGCATCTCAATCAAAGATGTGTCAGATCCCAAGATCACTCCCAGCCTCAATCATTCAGAATAGAACCATACAAGACACAAAACTACATTTAAATCTGTATCTTTGCTCCCAGATCTGGGATCTGAGAGTGGAATCAGAAGTACAGATGCTATTTCCCAATACAACAGTGATACAAAAATAGAAAGGTTAGCTCAGAGGCTGGAAGCAGTGATATACAAAGTAGAAGAAATTTCAACTTAAATCTGTGATCTTTTAGAGCAGTTTTGCAGCTAACAAACCACTTTGTTTCAAATAAAGTTATTTAAAAATGTACTATCATCAAAAAGGGTCCCAGCTTATCTTTCCGTCCTTTCCCCTATCAACACAAGTGCTTGTGGTACCATAAGCAGCTGGTAATGCAGCATGCTGCCAAATCAGTTATGAATTCTGAAAGCTTGGGATATTTTGTTTTAGCTCTATCAGCAAGATAGCACAAGCAAATACTGAACTACCTAACAGCAGCATAAGAAAGATAAAGACCATGAATGGCCAGGTATAGAAGTGAGACATTTTCTTTTAGTGGAAGAATAATCTTATAGCCTCTCAACCTGCTTGTGAAACCACATGCTAAGGGAGTACTTCAAGCACTAAACCTGCACCTTTCCCTCCTTTGCCCCCACTTACTCCTACCCAAATACCTTCCTTCATGCCAGTACGCGTATTTGTGTGACCATGGAGTTAACTATACGAGGGAGCTGATCCTGTGGAAGATTAAACTGGCAAAAACAACTAGCTAGTCAGAGAGAGATTCTCTCACCAAACAGAAAGTATGCTACTGCCAGCAAAAGGGAGAGAAGTGTGCAGTCTGTGGCAGACAGAAGGCTGTGAAACCTCTTTTACCATCAGCCTACGCTTACACTGACTGTGAAACTACAACCTTCATGGCTTAGGTTATGTTTTCATAATTGTGATAGTGCTTGCTGGAGGTGCTTGTGACTTCAGGGCAACTACAAGGGGACCCTCAGCCATGTGTTCCACTTAACACTTGCTTTAATGAATGGTCCCTCTCCTTTCCCCTTCTCTTCACTCCCATTTCAATAATGCTTCCTCAGATGCACAACACAAACACTTGTTCAGTTTTATGGCAAACACATCTAGGGAACTAATCTAACTTGACTGTCTTTTGGGAGGGAGACAACGGAAGAAGGAAAGATTCCAGTTGGATCTGCTCCTCTGTGTGGTCCACCGAAACCACCATACTTACACAGCACACGACGCGAGAATGAATAAGTAATGAATGCTTTTTCTAACACTGCTACTGAAAAAACACTCCTGGAACCCAAGCCTACACAGCATTCTGGAAAGAAGTGACCTCACAGCTCATAACAATTTCACATGACCAAGTGCACCCCAGTTAGAATCAGCTCTTATTTTTTGGAGAGGGAGAACATGCTTTGTCATGAAAGAGTTATGCTCTCCTACACAACTGCTCTTTCTAAAGAGCCTACTGAGCATCCTTAAAAGAAAGGTTCAGCTATAGTACTACAGCTGTTCATTCCAAACCCAACAGGTAAATAAAGCTCATGCTCCAAACTGAAAGATGTCAGCAGCTGGCAGCCTTTGTAACGGGTCCATATTTGACCTGCATCCATAAGGTCCAGCACAGTATAAGGACCTGGAAAAAGACCCATTGCAAAACCAAATATTTTACTCACTTGGCATATTTGCTACTAATTCAGTTTTTAATTTTCTTGCCCTATATTAGCTTTGCCTTAAGAAAATTGAAATGAGCATTTAAAATCTGGAAACCAGTCAACTTTAAACAGAAATTTGTGCCATTGTAGATCTTTACAGATGTCTGCATCTGTAAACCAAAGATCTTTACAGAACTTTGTAGATGTTTAGTAAAAAAGCATTAAAGGGATTAGCACAAAGCTGAGTTAAACACCCTGATCCTTTTGACCATAGCTGCAATAATGTAGGTAAGGCTCTTTGACCAGCTTCACTTATTTCCCAAGCTGAAGCCTGGTCTTATTTCTGGCAAGGCAATGCAAAACTATGTTTTAAAAACACCTCAAGGGCATGTATATATCACACATACACACATCATTTAACCTTTCTGAAAATACATAAGGCCATCACCTTACCTAGCCCTATGTAACAAACTATTGTTAGCTCCCATATGCTGTAAAATGGCAACAATACATGTGGAAGGCCACTAACAAAATCACCATGCGAAGAAGTGTGTTAATGAAATAGGCGTATTTGGCCACAACTACCTTATGCTAACTCTTTAATATATACTTTTAATTAGACCACCAGTAGAATATTCAAACAGGAGAATAACATGTCTATATGCATGAGATAACAGTGCATAATACTTTCAAGGATGCTTATCACCGATACTAAATAACATGGCCCAGAGAGTACAGTCATTTCTATTCCCTATTAAAAACACCATGGTTTTGGAAGTTTTTTTAAAGAAAGAAGGAAAACCCCAAGAAATAAGTGCTGTGACAAGTGCTTGGCAGACACAACCACACACTGCTGAAGAGCCAAATCACATGGTCAAATACAGTCTTCCTTTGCATTCCCAAGACTATTTCTTCTCTCTCTCTTGGTACCTGGGAACCAGGCAGAAGACAAGTACTTATAGGGCTGGTGATAACAATCATCACCTTGCTTGTAATAATGATACAAAATGCTGTTCTTAAAGCAGTTATCAGCAGGACATCTCTTAAGCAGCAATAGGAGGATAACTCATGCAGTGAGGGTTAACTGTCCCTTACATAAAACGATGGAAGCATTCACTGCTCTGAAGATCTTGCTTATGCACACTAAAATAAATCTTAAATATAAAGAAACCTAAATGATCCTGGAACTGGAGCAAGGGAGTTTATGAGAAGGTCAGATTGCAAAGGACTAGTGTTAGACAGTTATTTACCCTTTTACTGGATCTATCATATGATGGATCATTTAGCATAATACCTGCTATTACTAAGCCTGCAAACAGCACTTGATTGAAGAAGAGCTCAGTCATTGGGATGGACAAATCCCTGAATCACAAGAAAATCACCCATAAACAAGAACAATTACAGGCACATTAAAAAAAGAAAGCAGTTAGGCAAGAAGATTTCAAACCCCCAGCTGAGCACACATAGGAACCTGTCTATGTTTTGCAAAACTGTGAGCATACTACAGGCAATAAGCAACTGAAAGCTAGCTCTAAGCCATGTAAATGTAGGGTACCTTACTGGTATGCATTTACCACATTAATATGTACAATGCATAGCATGAGTTAGCAGACAACATGAGACTGGAAGTCCGCAAATCCAGAGTTTTATCTATGATCACTGACTGTGACTTGGGTTACTTGATACAATTATCTTTGTAACTTTCCTCATCTGTGAAGTGGGGCTAGTCCAGAAAACTCTATTTCTCAGCTCAAGAACAAAGTCTAATTTACATGCCATGCTTCAGGCTACAACAGCTAGGAATTGCAATGACAATCAAAGCAGTAATTCACTCTATTTTACCAACAGTTTATCCCTCTCTTTACAGCTGGTACAATTAGAAGTACTAAAGAAAACACGCTGTTTATTAACTAAAAGAATTTCTCCCCTGCCTAGCTGTATCGCAGCCAAAGACAGCATTTTCCTTCATTTTCCACTTCAATCCTTCCTTTTCCACAAAAAAATCCTTCCGCGTTGCATAGATGTAGCATCAGTACGAATCAGAGGACTCTAGTGCCTAACTCTACAAGGAAATTTTCAAGTGTTATAAATGCTTCCAGCATTTAGCATCCACATCAAAACTGCCATCAGTTCTAAACAAGTCAATTTGCTCTGCATTTAAAAACAGCTTAAAATATTACATATTGCAGCGATTCACCAAGCTTGAAAACTGTATGAAAACATAGCTCTCTAACACTTCAACTCCCACTCTACAACATGAGGGAGTGCAAATACATTATTGCTGGGACACTAGAAATGCATAGCTAAGAGCAGTACTAGCAAAGCAGGACTCAGCTAGGTAGACAAACAACTGAACTGGAAGGAGAACGGTAAAGAAAAAAGGATGGTGGTTGTCATGTTCCTAAAAGTGTCAAAAAATTCACAGGCTCACTTCTTTACATCCAAGAAGCTCAAAACCTCAGTGACAGCTATCTCGCCCACATTAACTAATTCAAATGAACATGTGGATAACACTGTCCTTAGTACGTACAGATTCTTTTAGTACCTAAAGGAGCCTACAAGAAATCTGGAGAGGGACTTCTTATAACAGCAAGTAATGACAGGACAAGGAGGAATTGCTTTAAACTGAAAGAGGGTAGGTTTAGATTAGGTAAAGGAAGAAGTTCTTTATCATGAGGCTGGAATTGGTTGTATGGAGAACTGTGGCTGCCCCATCCCTTGCAGTGTTCAAGGCCAACTTGGACAGGGGTTTGAGCAGCCTGGTTTGGTGGAAGGTGTCCCTGCCTGTGGCAGGGGGTTGCAACTGGATGATCTTTAAGATCCTTTCCAACCCAAGCTATTCCATGATTCTGTGATCTGTTACCTTCACCAAATGTTTAGACTGTTTCTCACCCTTTGATGTGAGAAAGGTGCTTAAAGTGAGCTCACTCACATTCTGGTCATGCATGCAGAAGACCAAAAAAGTTAAGAATGGCAATGGAATTTCAAAGAAAGTAGCTGCAAAGTCTCATTACACTGTGACACAGGCAGCAATTTCAATGGGTCCAAAGGTCTTCTATCCTGCTTCCTGCATGTATTACATGTCTGTGACAGAAACTACAACGACATATTAAAAGAGGGAATATTGCTATGAGCAAATTGCTATGAGCAAATATTGCTATGAGCTAGCCTTGCTAACTATATATGAACTAATACTGCCTTCTGCTTAAAGCAAAACTACCTTGTGCTAAGCTAACAATATACAGCAACAATTCAGGAAAATAAAAATCAGCAGATTCTGTTTCAAGAAAAGACACTTTAACAAAACTAGAGAGAGATATGATGGCCTGGCTTTTGAACTTGGCCACAAGACCAAACCAATACCTTCCTGGTTTTGCCAAGCTAAAAACTGTTTTAACAGTTTCTTATCCCTGGTTTCCTTTTGAAAACGCCATGGGGTTTTCTTTGTAGAACTTCCCTAGAAATTACATTGAGAACAAAAAGCAGAACATACACTGCCTAGTAAGATTTAAAAAAGGAAGTTACTAAGTGGCATAATACTCCAGATTTCCAAAGCCAGGACTCCAGAACTCTATCTCAGGGGACTACAGTACCTTTTCTCAGCTCTAGTATCACACAGTAGGGAGAAACTTGGTTGGGGCTTTTGATGGTTTGATTATCAAAGTTCAGGTGCACCTATACAGATACAAATACAGCATTTCGTGCAGCAGTATAAACTGCTTCTACACAGCACTGGCCAGCCTGCAGGCCCTTAGTCTCATGCAGCCACAAGCAGTTCAACCGCAATGCCGACCCTCAAGTTTCATCACAACTACAGAGCTGTTTCAGAGAAGGCATGGGGTAACCTGAACTCCACTATGGGAGTTGCAGAATGTCTAGGGCCAGAGTCACCAGGTCACCCACAGACACAGCTGCAAAAGCCATGGTGCAGCAGAGCAGGGGGACAGCTGATGATCACTGTGCTTCCAACCTGCCAGACGTTCCTGAAGCTCACACTCTCACCAGCTATGTGAAGTATGCAATGCATGCCTCTACACTTGGTCATGTTAACATGTTGGTATGCAGCTCCTTAGGTCAGAAAAATTGGCCACCTATTGCTTAGAATGCTTAGATATATATTTCTACTGCAGACCTAATCTAAGCCTATGGAAAACAGACTTTAACAAAAATCTACTACATTACTTCAGGAGTGACCCAGAAGTGCCACATGACTCACTAACTCCGCAGCAAGCACCACTCTGGACTTGAGCCACCAGAAACCTCTGTCAATTAAACTGAGCTTACTGTTATAGAGCAAACAAGTTGAGCACAGAGGGCTGTATTTATTGTCCAATTCTTTTGCCTGCTTTCCAATTCAGTTTTGACTACTGAGGAAAAAGAATTCATACAAGTGAACACCTGAAAAAAAAAAATGTAGATGTACACCTTCTAAACTACAAGCTAACCACAAACACAGCATAATTCCACACACTTAAAGAACTCACACACACTGCAATATCTGGGGAAAAAATAAATGGTAGAAGTAGTCTAACATTTATTTATGAACTGCCAGAATAAAACTTAGGAAAACCGAACTTTAGCAGGCACAGAGAAGCTTTGTTGGTTATTTGGTTTAAGCCTTAAACTTACTCACAACACCCAGTTAGAAACAAGGCATTACTGTTCAGTCGTAACTATTCAGGGCACTTCAAATAAGGGGGCAGGAGGAAGTTGTATTAGCAATTAAGAACAGGGAGATTAACAAAAGGGAGAACAAGACACGAAGTATCTTGTCACATCTTAGAACAGTCTAAATCTAGTAATGCTATCACACAGTCTTCCTGACTTTCACATATAATAGAACCACCCTTCAGTATAAAAAAAATAACTTTCTTACTCACAAAACATGAAGATCCATACGTTTGAGTCACTAGAAAATGCTACGATACAAAGAAGTGATTCTATGATTCTAGCGTGAAAAGAATTATGAAGCCAAACTGAGTTAATGAACCAGAGTGCCCAATTTCTATCATGCTGCAGAAAATAAATACCAAATACTTCAGCAATACTAAATACAAACTGTGTATTTTGCAGTTAACTTATTTTTAAGTTCTAACACTCCAAAGACTTCTAATAGGTTACTATTTTTACTTGGGTTCTCTGCTGCAAAAGTAACCCACAAACATAGAAAAAATAAATTAATAGTAGCTTTGCTGTGTACCATTGCTTACTGGATTTTCCCACCAAAAAAACCCGAAAATTCTTGAACAGAACTCCTCTACCTTGACATATCTCTGACCTAACCAAGCTCTCAGCTACCTGAGGCCCAAATAAGGATAAAAATCCAGCTGAATAAGTTCAAATTCTAAGATGAGAGATCCATATTCAGTTGATACTTCAGATGCAGAGCTAACAACCACTACAAAGTTATCAAAGTCCAAACTAGCAAAGTTTCAAGCTATTTGCACATTTCCAAAATCCCCATATAATCATGTTCCTTTATTAAGGAAACAGAGTTTCTTGTTAAAGTTCAGTATGTTTCTGCCACAGCATCAGCAGTTATTTATGAGGCAGATAATATCGCTCAGCATCTTCTGGGGAGGATTTTGTCAGTCATGGCCTTAAGACAGAAGACATTATGACAAATCTGCACTACACACAATGGGACTATTGATTTTGATGTCTCTAAATACTATTTACTCTGCAGGCTCCACTTTCCCCCTATCTCACCCTTTTTTTTTAAATACACAATC
The DNA here is from genome assembly GCA_036873685.1 of Agapornis canus. NCBI lineage: Eukaryota > Metazoa > Chordata > Aves > Psittaciformes > Psittacidae > Agapornis > Agapornis canus. The sequence goes on from JBAFWW010050524.1 coordinate 19,190, forward strand.
TGCTTTATTTGGATAATGCTACTCTCAGAAACTAGAGTTTATTCAAAAAACATTCTATACGATTTGAAATGTCCACTTGTACCTGTTTTGGAACAAAAATGTGGGTTTTTTCCAAACCAGATTTTGATGCACTGTTTGGCTTAGCAGCATGTGAAATATTCTTAAAAGTAAGCATTTTAAAAACCAGTGACAGTGTTATAATGTTATAGTGATCATTAATCCCACACAAATAAAAGTACACAAGCAAAGCTTAGAAAATCTGATATCCCTGAAAGCACCCCTTTAGGTGCTGGAACTCAAGACAGGTTTATTTAGGTTATCCTACTATGCACTTCAGTTGTCACATTATTATAATTACTTTAGCAAGGGCTGACTTTGCATGCAAGAAGCAGTAAAAAAATAAGCACCATCCTCAGGAGAAGCCTAATTCACGGTGGTTTTAAAATGTCATCTGATCCTTGGCCTAGAAAAGTCTTGGTCTGGTATACAGCACTATAAGCAAAATGACCTATTATCATAAGTAAGCTGTTGTTACTCTTTGGTTTGCTGGTTTTAAGCCTATATATAAAGCAGGGCAGTTTAAGAACTGCTTGGGGCAACAAAACTAAAGAACACTCAAAATGGAACCTCAAGTTTTGAAGACTCGCCCTTTGACTTCCAAGGCTATTACTACACATCATTTCATCTAGTATACACTAATCAACAGACTTTCAGCCAGATCTTCCTCTAAGTAGGCCACAATTCATGGAAAAGCGCTCCAAGTTTGCCCCTAAAGATTTGTTATTTAAGGAGACAAACCAGTCTTTGTCAAGTTCTCCACCATATCAAGTTTTTCTCATGCCTAAAATAAAGGAGAGCCAAGAAATAGAACAGTAACGTCACGTTCTCAAGCTGCAACACAGTGATCACGATAACTAAAACTGCAACCAAGTCTGTGATTGGAGGAGGTTCTAGTCAAGCAAATAAACTTGCAAATATCTGAGCTATTTAAACACTTAAGGGGTGGGATAGGGCATTTCAGCCTTCTATCATGAAGGCCAAAGGGTGTCAGTGGCAATAGGGGTAGGGACCTGTCCTTAAAGAGAAGGAAAAGCACTCAAGAGAGCATATGGTGACTTTGGAAGCACTCTGAAAATGTACTGCTGCACAGGTGGTTCTCTTCTCCCTTCCTTCTTTGAGAGGCTTGTGTTCCTAAGGGGCCTAGGGGCCATGGCAGTAGAGGCAGGTTGTAAGGGCTCATGTACCAAAAAAGAGAGACTCTACCGGGGACTCTGGCAAAGCAGGGGGTCCCCAAAGAAGAACCACAGCTCGCCAAGAGCTGCAAGGGCCCAGATGAGCCCAGGAGAGGCGGGAAAGCTGCCAGCCATAATGGCAAGGCCACAGACTGCCTGTAAAGCAGCCCCTGACTGTTGGGAACGGCCAAAACCGCGCAGGGAAGACGAGCCGGGGGGCACACCGGGTACAGTCCAGGGAGCAGGGC
>JBAFWW010050525.1:0-23588 GCA_036873685.1 Agapornis canus
GATACTGGAAGGCTGCTATGAGGTCTCCACACAGCCTTCTCTTCTCCAGGCTGAATTGACTCTTGCTTTTTTAAAGAATGATGTTTGCTTGCATAAATGATATACCTATCAAAAATCAAAGTAATTGCAAGTGTGTGCTAACTGATTATCATATGTAGATTATCTTAAGTTTGTCTTGTCTTACTACAAGGGTAACACTTTTGTTTATTCTAGGAAGTGTAAAGGTGCATTTAGAAGTGCAGACTATCATGGTTGAATGAATTGTACTTTAACTGAGTTTTACTTCACTCAAGATGGGGTGAGGGTCAGCAGGGATGATAATTTAAACCAGCTGAGAAGGTACAGAATACCTTCCTCTATTATACCTAAGAGATCAGTACAGCATCAAGGATAATTGCTGTTTAATGGCTGCTTGGAGATTTTTATAAAGAAAAGCAATGACTGGGACATGTTTTATGGGTGAATCAGTTCTTGCTGCAATGGGAGTGTGACACAATTTCTTTATCTTAGTATAAAGAAACTTCTACAAAACTCTCTTTAAAGCAGTAACTCTCAGGGGAGCATGTATTATTTGAGGGAGGACGGTTTATCTTGCATATCTAATATTTTTTCTAATTATAGTGTTTTAAACAATGGCTAATAAAGCAAGTTACATGCTGTCATTTAAAAGCTAATAACTGCTTTCCACTTCAGAGGAATGGTGTTGGCTTTCCTTCTCTACCAGATAGTGGTGGTCTTTGTAAGACACTGTAGTCACTATTATATACATGGTTCATGCTAAATGCTGAAACTGTACCCACATGCAGATATGTTAGTGGTGCATCATTAAGTATGAGCCAAGCCTTTCTTATCTTTCATCTGTACTCTGGGAACAATTCATTCAGTGTAGTCTGACAATGTGTTGAATCATAATGAGCCACTAAGGAAAAAGTATCTTTGTGAAGTATGTGTTGCCTCTATGAAGTGTGGGTCTTTCTGCTCTAATGTCTTTCCACCAAGCATAAATATTGTTCAGTTCATAGCTCCCACTTCTCCTATTTTCATCCTCCGCCCCTGTTCCTTGGCATCACCTCTGTAGGTGAACAAACACTGTAAATTTAGTGTTGGTGAGGAATTAGTGGTCTTCTGTTAAATAGCAACTTGGACTACCCTATTCATTTGTTACTTGGGCTCCTAGTCAGGCAAAAATAGACATGATGAAATACAGTATCAGTTTTGAGAGGGGTGAGTTGCCCCATCTTGCCCCTTTTGTAAAAAAAAAAAAAAAAAAAGGCTAAAAACTGAAAATGTGAAGAAACTCTTGAATCTGGGTGTTTCTTTAGTAACAAATAATGTTATACACAAGGCAACCAACCATTGAGTTTTCTTCATTCTGAATTTGTTAGGTTTAGACTTGGACCACTACTATGTAAAGACTTAGGAACATTGATGGTTTTGATCACTTAGTCACTGTTTCTGTGTTATTTAACAGTGGCTCTATATTCCCTCCCACCTTCAATCTTCCTCCTCATCCTATATTAAACCTCTAGTAAAAGGTGAGACAGGATAAAACGTTCCAGTAAAGCAAGCTCTGTAGCTGAAGTTGTGCTGCACAGGTGACTTGCTTGCTGAATTTAATCTTGGTTCCTCAGCTCTTCCTGCTACTGTTTCTTGTCAACTGCAACAAAATTTCACACTTATGAAGGTGCAATAAACTGGGAAGAAACTCAGGCCCAATAAACTGTATGTGCTTTCTCCTAACCTAACTTGATTTAGATTTCATTGATAGGGAACGAACAGATTTTGTGGCACACTGTGGTGACTTAGGAGATGATGCAATTTATATGGAGATATTGTTTCTAAGAGTATTTATCGTAGGTTCATTGACCTGCTGCTTCCCGTTCTACTTAATATCAGGGGAGCTGAATCCTGAAAAAGCAGTTTAACCAAAAAAAAAATAAAAAAATACAAGTATCTGACATCCATGCAGCAAAGCGTGCAGTTATTTCTGTGGAGAATAAGGCCTGATGACCACACAAATATATGAGAAGGCTGAGTAGAGTGACTTGTGTAACTACAGTCTTCTAGCATGGCTGGACAAGTTGCATGTTTTAAGCATAGTTTGCCAGAAGGCAGTATTGTTTAGAGAGGCTCCTGCTGCACCTAGGTCTGTTTCTCCTGAATACACTTTGCCTCCTGAACATCAGATTATTTCAGCAAACTGATAGCTTTATTGGGAAGAGGAATGGGGCAGGGAGGGTACTGAGGCCCCAAGCAGCTGTTCACATGTTGGGTAAAGCAAGAGAAGTGAATTATTACAGTGGGCAGGTGCCAGTGATTGACCAGTACCTTGGTAAGTTTTCCCTTTATTCCCAGCAGCCTAAGCAGCCACTCTAGACTATGGCAAGCCTTCTCCTTAGCTGCTGATCTGCATCCTGCTCTCTTGTATTTGAGGAGTGAGGAATAGGACTTGGGGCAGAAAGCAAGGCCCTTGACTTTTATTTGGGGGTTCTCAAAAAAGTGTCAGCAAACTTGCATGTTACTGTCACAGCTGAGGAGTTTGACTTACCTGATGAAGGACAACTGTGTAAAAGCTGTTGTCATGGCTTATTTTCTGCCAGAGGGACTGGTTTCCATGAGGCGGGGTGGCTCTAGCAGATTTCAACATCATTCCTCAGAAGTATTGAGGCAGTGTTACTCGGTCAGCAGTTTCCCATGGGTCTTCCCTGTAGTGCAAAAACTGTTTCTGGATGAGAACAAACATGGCCTAGCTTCCAGGGTTTCTGTATGGTATGGTAGGTTATCACTGGCAATGGGAAATTGTTTCACACTAGATGAGTTAAAGCTTAAAGCAGCAGAACATTATGTATTGACATTTACTTGAGCATCTGATTACTGTAAGATTGAGAAAGTGAGAAGCAACAGAGAGCAAACTGAGGCCTTTGGCTAAATGCTGACTACATCTGTGTAGGATAGGTCAACTTTCCTTCTGGATGTTTACAGACCTCTTTGATCAGGGGTGATCCTAGCTAGGCAGAGTTAGTAGCTGTTTCCAAATTTAGGCATGGGGTTAAAGGTGGGAGGAACTTGCCCTTGGAGTTCATGCTTTTGCTGTTTGGGATGCAGCATGTTTTGCTGGTTGGGATGCAGGCGTCTGCAGATCTGTTGAAAGGCTAAAAGTGGAATAAGCAACTTATTTGAAGAAAGAGCTCTCATGTTTTACATGTTTTGAATGTGAGTAGGTGGTCTAGCTTTTTTTTCAGGAGCTCCAAAATGTGTATTTCAGGCCTTTTAAAGTCCTATAAGAGAAGGAACCTTTCTTATTTGTATAGACTGCAATCTGTGACACTTGGCTTTTGGCTGGCTGCCTTGCACTGGAGCTTACTGTAGGTGAATGAGTATTTGATGTTGTCACCTGCAATGGCTTGGCAGGGCTCTGGGCAACAGTGGAAGGATTTTGGGAGAAGCTTGGAGCCTTCTGGTATCTATAGCCACTTTTTATCTCATAGAGGTGCTGAAGTGTTTGAAGTACCAAGATGCCACCATTTTGTCAACCTCTGAGGAGTTCAGGTTGTACAACTAAAGGCAGAAAAATCTTGAGCCCTTAATTCCTGACTTGATGATAGCCATGGAATGGCTTCAAGGACTCTGTGGACTTGTGAATAGTGTAGGAGTGGCTGGGTAGCAGTTGCAGCTCCAGTTCTTTTAGGCACTGGGGATGTCAGCAGAAGATTTTATGGTAGATTTGCACCTATGAAGCAACACAGGCTTAAGAGCAAAATAGTGTAGGGAAAAAACTCTGTAATATTGATAAAACTACTTGGATGTTACTTATTGAAAACCATGAAAGATGTGTCTTAGTTTGTAAAGAACACCAAAGCTTCTTTCCATGCACTACTTTTATACTCCGCCTGAGCTGTCATGTTTTTCTATCCTACATTGGTGACAGTCTGCAAACTCCTCACTGAAAAAGCTACTGCGCAGGCACAAATGCAAGAGATGACAAGCTTGTAAGTGTTAGCTTGGGAAGGGAAAAAACCCAACAGAAACCAAGAAATGCCACCACCTTGGCACTTGCTACTTGTTTTAACAAGTTGTTATGTGCTTTAACAATTTCTCCCAGAGCAACTTGGGCTGTGTACAAGAGTTTGTCTAAATCTATTGCATCACGCCTGAGCTACACATCTCATAAGACAAAGACTTCAGTGGGGTTTATGAAGTTTTAGTTGCATGAATCTTGCTGCCACTCTAAGTGCATGAAATATCATTTCTGACTGAGTGACATGCATATAAAATACTTGTTTACAAAGTAAACTGAGTTTACTATTTTACTCAGATGCTGCATTCTCTGAATCTTGCTGAACTATCATAGTATGTACTCACTAAGGCTTTGCACATCCTTGAGATTTGACTTCTGAAGGAGAAAAAGAGGTTTACTTTCTCAAGTAGCTTGATCATGAGGAAGGGAGTGTAATAATGTCTCAGCAGCTGATATTCCAAGTACTTTAAAATGCATCTGTGATCTACAGCAGTTGCATGGTTGAAATGGGAGACTTCAATATTTTTTTCTTCCAGTTGCATTGCTTAACAGCAATGGCAGAGCTTCCTTTTGTCAAAGCTGATGTTAGAGAGATACTTGAAAGTAAGTTCCATGCTGTTTCAGGATGAATTATTATGCTGGATTCTGCTTTCTCTTAAGGATCATCTACTAGCTGATCAGGGACTTGGCAAATCCCTGATTAAACACTCTTCAAGAAGGACAAAATCTTTCATTGGAGCCCAGGCACAAATATCATGGGTAATAGCTGATTTTATAATTAGTTTATGACCACAGTGGTTCATCTCCAGAGGTAGGATCTATTTCCATAAGCATTTGGTCTCTTGCATTTTAAAGAGTCTTCATTAGTCTCTTTTTAAGGCAATGGATTTGACATATAGGCAACATAATTCCTAAAGTGTCATTGAATTCAAGACATGGAGCTAACTGATTAGTGAAATTGCACATGAAGTATATGCAAGCATTCAAATCCACTTTTTAAACTAGCCCTTTGCGTGGAACAACACCTGGATTAAAGTATATTGGCTCAATATGAGCTCAGGGTGAGTTTCTTAAGCTTCTCACCTTTAGCCCTTTGCAAAAAAAGCTTGCATTTTTTTTATTTTGGGTTGTTTTTTTTTCTTCCATATAGAGAGTGAGCTGCATTACCAGTGGCGTGGACTGCCCAGTATTAAACTATTTAGATTGTGTGGGTTTGTTAGGCTTTGTCTATTCAATTGTGACTTGTTCATGGATGTGGGTTTTGTGGGGGTGGGGAGGGATCTAGTTTTCTTCCAAATTTTGAACAAACGTTTTGGTTGTCTTGGAGAACAGATCTGTGAAAAATATATCTGCCTACATTTTGTTTTATATAGCTTCAGGGGCAAAAAACTCAGTGTTGCCATGACTTAAAAGGACTTAAAGGTAAGGCAGTTCATAATCTAGGGTCTGAACCATTTTCCCAGAAACAGATAAATTCTGCAGACCAAACAGGACTTATTTGCTTAGCTGTTTTCCTCAGATAGTGACACTTATGTTTGGATGCAGTAGATCCAATTGCACTTGAGGAGCTGTACTGATTGACGAGGAAATATATTTTGGCTCTGTGGAGTTTGCCTCTGAAACAATTGAAGCAATTAGCGGGGGGGGGGAGGGTGTGTGTGTGGAAAAATCCCTTTGGGCTTTCAGTGATATGAGATGGGATGAATCAAAGATCTTCAGCTAAAGGAACTCATGGCGGGATTTTGGAGTAGAAAAGCAGCAATATGTACTTGGGGAGAAAGAAGTGTGTGCTAGCCTGATTAGATGAGAACATGTTGCTGTTACAGGAGACCAAAGCTTCACTAGCAAAATTGATTTTGGATATAGTCAGTGTTTGAGTCTTTGGCTCAGGTTATTCTTCTAATCCAGATTTCTTTACCTTAGGTAATGTACTTGTAGTCCCTTGATAAAGCGTACATCTATACTGCTGCATGCTATGAAAAGGCATACTTTTACCTTAACATACGTGAGACCTAAACAGAGCAAGGATAGGAGTCAAGACTATTGTACATTTTTAAGCTACCACAGTGGTTTAATATTGAAGGGGGGTCTCCAGAGATTTTTAGATTGAGCTGTTTGACCTGTTTGGTACTCCCCTGTACTGAGTGTAACTGCAGAGTTGAACTCTGACTGAACTATTGTAAGCAATTCCTTCTTTTGATAGCTATTGAGCTTTTTTCTTTGTTTTCCAGTTGTTTTAAAAGATTACTTGAAGTATCTAAAGAGGAGGAGGATCTTGAAGAATCCCCAGCTTTGGAGAAGAAAATTCTGTTGCCATAGGATGGAGGTTGTAAAAGGGGACTTGTGTAGAAGTAGGCACCAAGAAACAGTCCAGGAGCAGGTTCATGTGGATCAAAGTCCAGAGGGATCTCAGCAACTCTGCTCCCCTGTACAGGCAGGGCAAGGACAAGACCATCTCTCATCAGCACAGCTGCAGCCCCTTGGTCAGCAGCCCCAGCAAAAGGACAATGTCCATGTGCAGCTGCAAAAGCAGAAAACACAAGAAGGCATTGCCCCAAACACGGGACCACAAGAAGCAGACCAGACGTGGGAGGCCATGGAGGTGACTGTGCAGGTGTGCCCAAAGATGAGCCAAGGTTTGGAGTCCCCAGAGGTGACTGTGAAGGTGAGACCTCAGAAGCCAAGGCCAAGATGGGAAGCCCCATCAATGACCGTGCAGGTGCAGTTACAGCAGGGTGGCCGAGGGCCAGCTCTTCCACAAGTAACTGTGCAGGTACAGCCACAAGAGTGTGGACAGGATATGGCTGGCATCAAGGTCACTGTGCAGCTGCAGTTAGGATATGACCAGGAAGAGGCAATCTACCTCCAGGACCAAGGTGAGGAAGTGCCAGGGAATGCAGAGCAGCCTGTCTCAAAGCAAAACTCGGAAGAGACAGCAGAATCTGAAAGTGAGAGTGGACTGGCTGTGGCTGAGCAGGTGCCACAGGGGGCTCCGAGTCAAAAGCAGGATCAAGGAGGAGAGGTGACAAAACTCCAGCAGGACCAGAGCCAAGAAGAAGGAAGAGTAGAAGTGATAGAGCTGCAGGAGACGCAGGTTGAAGACAATATAGAGCAGGATGGGATGGTGACAGAGGAGCAGACTGAGGATCAGAGACAAGAGCAAGAACAGCTAAAAGCAGATCTACCCCCTCAAGAGGGAGGTCAAAGAGCTACAGAGAGAAGGCAGGAGCAAGGAAAGGTCCAAGAATGGCCTAAGGGGAAGGTGAAAGACCGGAAGGAAGATCTGGGGCAAGACTTGTCGAGGAAACATCCACGAGAGACTCCAAATTATTTTGTTGCAATTCCTATAACAGATGATCAGGTATTCTGAAGTAGCTGTTCTATGAAAACAATGAAAACCTTAAATAAGCTAAGTATAAACTTAGTTACCTTGGTTTCAAAGCTTGTTAAGAAGCCAAGCAGTGGAGCAGGAATTGATTGCTACTGAAGTATTCTATGTGGTCTGGTTAGGATGGAGACAACTTACCCATAGCAGCCGTTGTAGGTGCTATGCTTTGTATTTGTAGCTAGAACATGTCAAAAACACACCGATGTTTTAGCTACTACTAGGAATTAAAAAACCCAAACAAGCAACACTTTGAGAATTGCCACTGCCCTTTCCATAATTTCTGCCGTCAATAATATCTTCTGTTCTATAATCTTTTTCTAAATGAAAATGGTGGCTTTCACCATCTTGCATTGTCTCATTCTATGATGCCTTACAGCCATATTTAATGCAATGGTATTGACTTGCTTGTTCACTTCCTTCCCTACTGAAGTTCACAACAGAGGGTGAGAGATTTCTTTGCTTCTATGGAAGATTTTATTACGTATTTATTCTCTTTTCAATCTTTTATCTAACAAATGTACCCTGGCATCTTAGGTTAGATGGTTAATTCCAGGAAGGCTGTGTGTGGAGTCTGCACACTTACACTTTATCCATGTTTGCAGAAGTGTTGAGTACACAACAGTCTTTCACCTTCAGTTAAACCAAAAGACAGCAAACAGCAGAAGTACAAGTGGTCGTATTTTCTTCTAGAGCCTTTGTGAGGGACCTAAAGCACTCCAGTTACCACAGTAAATGTTCTTAAATATGTCAAGACAGCCTTGCAGTGTACTACAGGCACTGTCTCAGGAAACATGGAAGAAAATTCTAAAAGTAATAAAAAAGCTGGAGGGACTGATTTCACACTTGATTCTTTAACTACTTATGTATGATTGGTTTGAAGGCCCTAACTTTGGCATAGCTCTATGTCCCTTTGTAAAGTAAGAGAGACTATATTTTTTCACCTTGAGTTACTTATTCCCATTCTGGTGGGATAAGTCTTTAATCCCCCCCAAAAATTTCTAAAGAATACAGTTTTGTTATCAACGCAGTGCTGTCAGTACCTTTAGGAACAGGGATTTTTTTCTCACTTTAGCCTCCTATATACAATTGGTTTGTTCATGACAATGATTTGTTAGCATCTGATTAGGGTATGCAAAAGCAGACAGGGCCCTTGCTTTGTACTTGTACCTGCTGCGTTCCTCTTGGCTGGGACACTGGTAACTTGGCTGGTGAACAGAAGTGTTGAGGTGAGGGACACCTGATGCTGTGAACTTTGTAGGGACAACAGGTGACTGTGCACTCAAATGCAGAGAAGGGAGAAAAGCTTTGGGGTGCAAAGACAAGCAACAGCCTCTTCCATCTGACAGAGGCAGGCAGGGGAAAGTCTTAATTTGAATCAGTAGTTGCTGTGTCCCAGCTACCATGGGCAGAACTGAGAAACAGCATATGAATTGTGTGAATTAATATTTATAATATATATGCATCTTAGGATATCTTCTTACCAAGCAAAAACTGAGTGTTAACTTGTGTGAATATAGTGAAAATATAACTCCCTGCTACCAGCTTCTGCTATCAGTTTATGGTGCTTTTTCCAGTCAACCAAGTGGATATTGCTTGTTGCAATATATAACTCGAGTCCTATTTTTTCTAGGCTAGGTTTCCATGCAGTATCTGCCATGACTGTATTTATGCTGCTGAAAGGTAATAATTAAGTAGGAAGGTAGTATCCGTTGTACTTTTATTTTTTTCCAGTGCGACAAGCTGCAGTGCAGCAGCTTCCTTTGGCAGGCTTTTGAGTTCTTGTTTTTACCTTAGCTGAGTGTAGAGACTCTTATGTATGTGTTAAATGGAGATGTCAAAGGTGCCTTCCTCTTGGTAGGCAATTATTTGCTCTGGCTTCATCTTGAGTAGTATAGTCTATGAAGGTTATCTGGAGGATGGCCTCGTATAACTTTTGGTGATTTCTACATATGACTGGCTTCAGAGAGGTGAACAAAAGTGCAGAGCAAATCAGGAAGATAAATGCCAGGAAGGAAAAATAACTGTAAGCTGGAAGACAATGTTGGCAGATGAACAAATGGGTATGAAGTGGGCAGAGAATAAATCTAGCCTGGAAACTGGAGGGCTTCCTGCCATCTGAGGAATGAGATCATGGAACAGCTGGAAGGGACATGAATGCCTAACTTATTCTGCTATTTTAATGAGGTTTGAGTGTCCTAATATACAGCTTGCTACCACATTTGGTACACCTCTACAAATGTCCTTCCCTTCTTTCTCCTTTTATTCTCTCTCAGTTCTGCCCTTCCAGATTTCCCTGCTCCCACCAGCCAAATTGCCAGATCTGGTAATTTGTCTGATCCCTGGCTGGATGCTTCTCCTGAGATATTCCCAGTTTATGTTCCTCTTGAGTGTTACCTTTTAAGGGTGACAGCCTCAGGTTAAGTTCTGTGATAGAAACACTGAAGAGTACAGTACTGTAGGCCTGGTATATGTGAAAGGTGAGTAAATAAATGTGTGTATATATATATACACACACACACTCATATACATGCATGTATAATATGTTTTATCAACAATTTCAAATGCTTTTACTGCTAAAGCAGATGTTACTAACCTGACTGAATGTATAGCGCAGCTGCTTGTTACACTGCAGGCCTTGTAGCCCATTAGAGAAGTGTTTTAAAGATGCTGTTAGTAATTTCGGTAGAATTAACTTCCCTTAATTATATTTTTGAGAGATCTTGAGATGGCTTTCAAGAGTTGCCTCCATTTTTCTCTCTTTCAACAGCACAGAGGAAACAAAAAAAACCTGTTGCATTTGTGGTGCAACAGTCATTTTCCCTTTCTGTCTAGCAGGGACATCAGCCTCTAGCAATGGAAGTTTTGGGCTTTTAGTACTTCATTACAAATGCTTACTCCCTGTCCCTTACATTCAAAAATCAGCCATAGTATAAAAAAAACAGCAGTTTTAGAAAAATGTTTCAGACTGAACCACAAAACCAAACCAAAACAAACCAATGTAGAGGGAAGGTGGGCTGTTCCTACATGAGAAGCAGAAAGTTCTGAAGATCCATTTGTGAAGCTGACAAGAAAGGGTCAGAAAAGACATTAAAAATGTCTCTGCAATAGTTAGATGTCCACATGAAGAAATTCTGCTCAAACTTGGCTTCCCAGCTGGCTAAGCCTCAAATTGAAGAAGCAAAGGAATCATCTAGCTTATTTCAAGAGTATTCTTAGAAAGATTGGGCAAAGGAGAATTGATGTCAAGGCATAACCTAGTCTTGTAGAAGCAAAGATTTAGTTCCTGTGGTCAGATGACTTGATGGCTTGATTCCTGCCCTGTTTTCATGATCTAAGCAAATGAGCTGTAAGTAGCAGACCATAATAAAATGTACCTCAGTTGCAGTAATAATTATCTTAATGTAAGAGTCACTTCACTGATGAGTTTCTTACAGCACGTTTGTCACTGAAAGACTGTGCATTCAGGGAGTTGCCTGTTCATATCTTCAAATGGATTCTCTTAATTGTATGTGGGTTTATCATGACATTTATCAGAAACTTGTTAGACTAATCTCTTCTGCTGTGCAGATTGTGGGACTATTGACTGGACTGTACAGTGACTGCCAAGGTGTTATGTAGAAAGATTGCAAAACAAGAACATATTGACCCAGCTGTTTCAACCTGTGTAAGAATAAAGTGGAGCTCTAACATGTGTGAACACCTACACATTTAAGCCAGAATTTGCTGAGTGAAATAATCTGAAAATCTATAAGTGACTTGGCTTTAACAAAGTCTTCCACCAGGTGCTCAGTCCCTGTGTTATTGAATTCTTCTCCCTCCTGCCTTGTTCCTGTGACTGGCTTATAAACCTTAACAGATCATTTCAAAAAAACCTTTCTTTGGAATAAAGGCACAGACCCAGAAGAACCAGAAAATGGCCAAATGGTTCTAGAAAATACCAAATTGGAAAGCAGCATGCTTACCCAGATGATCTTTGCATAGTGTTAGTTTCCTTTTGGGGAGAGGCATCAGTTTCATCTGTGATCAAACTTGTAATCATAAAATGGCATAAGATTAATTATGGAAATGTTATTCAATTTCCATGGTCTATTAACAACTGAAAACTGCATGAGGATCCCATTAATATTTACACAGTGCTTTGAGCTTTATTCTAACATGCTTAGGGTCAGATTCAGACCTACTTTAAGATCTAGTGGTTCTTTCTTACAGGAGAGCTGTGATTTTAGCCAGTAGGCTTTAAAAATGGAACGGGATCAATCAATTCCTTAAAAATTAACTTTGAAATTGAAAGTTGTTATATGATAGATCTGGGGGGTTTTGCTTTGCAGATTCCTGGCTTAACTGCTCAGTTGGAATTTTGGATGTGTGAGGTTTCATTCTGAGTTCAAGTAATACTTGGGCACTTTAAAATGAAGACGTATTTTGCTGTCTCCTGTTTACTGCTTTGCAGATTTTGGACCGAATTGAAGATGTGCAAGAGCTCATATTCACTAAAGAACCTGACCTGTTGAGAGCTCTTCTTCCTGTTCAAACTATGCACCTGACTATAATAGTAGCTCACCTGAGAACAGAAGAAGAAATAAAAAAGTAAGAATCCTGCAAAATACAGAGGCAGCTATTTTTTTCTGTAAATGTGGTAGCCAGCCTTACTTTTGCTATTACAAATGTTTTGGCATAGCTTACATGCAATTTATCTTAGACTTGTTATCAGTTTCTGTCTTGTTCTCAGTACCTGAGGGGTAAGATCTTTACAAAACCTAGGTGTGATGCTTCAGAGGTTGAAATTTTGTCTATGTGCCATGGGTGGCTATTACTACTGTGTTACTGTATTACTGGTTGTAAAGTTCTCTGAGCTGCTGCCTTTTGAGAAACCATAGCTTTTCAGATCAGCTGTGCTTGTATCAGGTGGGCAATGTTAGCTGGTAGGATGTTTTTTGTAGAAGAAAACAAAAATCTGCTTAGTTCCTTTCCAAGCTGCTTACTTGTCTGATTCAAGCTCTGGGCTATCAATGGGGCACTGTGGATTAAGATGGAGATATTAAAAGATGACTAAGAAAAGGTACCCTGTAGTCAGGAAGGCTAGATCTAGCAAATAGAGCCAGTATGCTATGTATCTCTTTTCTCTAAACCTTATCCTAAGACTGTTCCACAATGGGAATCTTGAGACTCTAGGGATGAAGAGGCAGGGAGGGAAGGCCTTTATCTTTCTTGAAAGGCACTGTGTGACAGGGGTGGAAATCTGGTGGAAGCAGCCCTTTCTCCAGGGGCCTTGCTTACCTCAGCAAGGGAATGAAAAACCAGTAAGGCCTCAACACCATGTAAATGTGACATAGGGTATGCTTGGATATACAGCAGAATATCTATCTGAAGAGATGTCAACCAATATGAGTAGGGAAACACTTTTGCCCATACAGGCAGTAACCATTAAACAGGATTAAGTTGGAAATTACAGGGTTGCATGTGCCTGCCTTTAAAATTGCCTGCCTTTAAAATTACCTGCCTTATTGTACATTTTAGAGGCCTTTTTGGAGGACCTGAGGGGAAAAAAAGATAGGAGGATCATTACATGGCTAAGCTGCCTGCATGCAGAAGACACCATGTACAGTAATTTAGTAATAAAACCCTGTGTCAATGCTGCTGACTAGGCAGGCTACCTTCCAAGAGCCTGGAAAGCTAGCAGAGAGCAGCAATCAAAATGGGAATCAATTGGTTAGGGAGGTGAGTGGAGCTAAGTAATGTTAATGAACTTAAGACTGGATGTGTGCCTGTAATATAAAAATAATGGGCATACCTAATGAAAAGCAGATCTTCCTTGCCAAATGCTTTTCAGCCTTTATCTTCTATCTACCTACACAGCTCTACTAAATGAGGCTGTAGTTCAATGGCTACTGCTCACATAAAATACTGCCTTAAGGTGTTAGACCAAGTATTTCTCACTTGTCAAGCTAATAGCACTACTGAAACAGCTGGCCCAGCCCTTCAAAGATGGAGGCAGACAGGCAGTCATCTTCAGATCTTATGACAGAAGCTGGAAAGGGACTTTTTTGAAATCTGGAGAGAGACTTTTTACAAGGGCCGGTAGTCACAGAACAAGGGTGAATGGCTTTGAGATGAAGAAAAGTAGATTTAGATTAGGAAGAAATATTATACTGTGAGGGTGGTGAGAAGCTGGCACAGGTTGTCCAGAGAGTCTGTGGCTGCCCCATCCCTGGACAGATTGGATGGGGCTTTGAGCAACCTGATCGAGTTGAAGGTGTCCTTGCCCATGGCAGGAGGATTAGAACTAGGTGAGCTTTAAGGTCCCTTCCAACCCAAACCATTCTATGATGCTGTGAGAAGTTGTTCTAGCAGCATTTAATGGTAGCTTGGACATAATGGATTTAAATAAAAGGCTAGATTGGCCTTGCTTGTTATTAAGGTAGAAGAAGAAAAATCCTCTGCAAAGAATTCCTGCTCTTTTCATCTTAAGTCCTGTCCTCACCAAATCTTCACCTGCAGAGTCCCTTCCTTCTGGTTTCAGAAGGAAGTAGTCCCAATGTTGCTATAGCTGAAATAGCTCAAATGTAGTAGTGAGGATTACTCATAATATTGACTCTGATTGGCTGAAGTGGCCTTTGTATGCATGCAGCATGTTTTCTTAAGGGAATTAGTTTGTACTATGTGGTTTGTAGCAGGTGAAATGATAAAGTAAATGTGGCTAGAGGAGCCATTGGCTGGTGTCTTGCCAGTCCTTAGTTATGTTTTGTTAGAAGTAAGAATCATTAGTAGAAGGTTTCTGTTCAATTCTGGAGACTGAAAGGATCTTCCTTCCTGAGACACAAGGGTAAAGAGGGACACCTGTGAAACTTCAGCCGGTGTTAAGCTGCTGAAAGACTTGGTGTCTACATTTAGAAACCTATTAGTTATAGTTCTTTCCCCCATGTCTTTCAGAAAAAATGGTTAAATTTGAAGTATTAATGTCATCGGGTAATTCACTTTTTTGGAGATGTATCTGTGCACAGCAAGGTGCACATGTAGGCTTTATTGAAATGGGACATAGAGCTCCCAACATAAGCATAAATTTGATATTTTCTTAGCTGTGCTGGAACAGGAGAATATAATGGAGACAAATGCTAAATGTGTTTCATGTAGAAGAATAAATTAATTTTGGCTTAAGAACAAAACTAGTGAACAAGTTGAAAATGGCAATGATAAAGTTTTAAACTACATGACACAAACATAAGTTCAGTTTTACCCTTTTTGACTCTTTAGCAGCATATAGTCACATAGCTGTTCCTGGCATGTTAGTGACTTCACTATTCACTCACTTTTGCTATATAAACTAAGGTTAAAGTTATTGAAAGACATATGTGTTTAAAATGCCTGTGTATCTTCTGTTACAAAAGCATTAGCACTGAAATACAGTGTGCATGTTACACCTTTGTTAGTGCTGCAAAGTGGACAAAATTAGGTGTATTTTCTGGTATTAAAAAGATCAATATTTTCATGTGTAATTAAATAATCTTTCTTCAGTGTGTGTATATATTTTTAAAGGGCTGTTCTTGCACTGAAGCAAAGCAAGACTAAACTGGAAGCCATCTTGCAGGGTAAAAACCTTAATATGACATTTCATGGGATTGGACAGTTTAACAGTCAAGTCATATATGTGAAAATGTTGGAGAAAGACCAGAAAACACTGGGCAGAATTGCAGGTGAGTATCTAACCTGACTCTTTAACACTTGTGGTAAATCACCTTGTAGAATCCATCAGCTGTAAGCAGTGGCCTGAGCTGCTGTGCATGGCCATGATGTGCCTTTCCTGGTTTCCTTTTTTTTTCTTGATTGTTAAATATGACACAACTGGGCATTAGAGCTAAAATAAATTCTCTGTACTAACTTGGACAAGTGAAATGCATCGACATTTGGCATGTCAAGATGGCATAGCAAGGCTATCCTACCCTGCCCTGCAGTCAGGGTCTTGCAGGCCTGTATATAGAGTACATGAGGTCTTCTAAGTAACACCTCAAAACTGAGGTTCTGTTCCTTCTAATAAACTGGAAACTTCTTAAAGTGCTTGCCCCAGTTGAATTTGCAAGCAGTTACTTTAAATGGGAGTGCACATGAAATCATGAGTACCTCTAGGGAAGGAAGTGACAAACAGCAGTGATTGCATATATATGTGTCTAGCACCAGCAAACCAATCTTTTGCTTCTACTGTAGAAGATAGAACAAGTATCTTGTGTCCTCTGCTCTAACTTCCCAAAGCACTGATGGGTTCATGAAGATGTTCCAGATCTTTGACCTACTTACCTGCATCTGAGCACAATTTCATAAGGGCTTCATACTCTCTCTGCCCCAGCCTGCTCTGTTTTTAGTTGCTGCCTTAGCCTGCAATGCAGAATCTAACTTGAGTTCTGTGTCCTGGGAATCCACTTCCAACAGAGCAGAAACAATCAATATACATTATTTTTCTTTGCTATTTTCATCCTAAGCAAAAAGGAAGCATAGTGCAACTAATGCTTCTCAAAAGGCATGCAGTACAGGTACTATGTAATCCTCAAAGGACATGACTTTTTGGAACAGTCTGTTTTCTTTTTGTTGAAGCTACTTCCTACCTTCTCCAGTTCTTAGCTTTGATATGATAGTCCTGCTCTTCTGTTTGTTTTCCCTCTTAAGTAGTCAGTGTTGCAACTAGACAGAAGATGCCTCAATTATGTACAGATGCTGTGATGTAATCATCAGCTTAATAAAGTCAGCCACTTCACTGTTACTTTTTTGCCTGTCTCTAGCATTCATTTGTCTTATTACTTCATCCATGGTAAAGATAACTTTAACTCAAACCAGACATGTTTTTGTTTGAAAGTACCCTGTTGTCCCTATGTATTAGGATTAAAGCCTCAACAAACTTGCCCATGCTCAAATTGTTTCTTTTAATGTCTTTATGTTTACCACAAAATAATCCTGACTGGAGGATGACTAAGTAGAAAACACCTGATGCAATTTCCTTTAAGATCATATATGGTACATACCTGTCCACAACACGTATACTCTGCCACTGAAAGAAGGCCTGCTTTACTGTGATGCCCCCTCCACACTGTAGCTCTTTTCTTCACTTCTGAAAGATACAGAAGTGAATACCTCCTTTCTCTTGTCTGACTACTGCTCTTTTCCCATTTACTTGTTGTTTTTTATTTTTTCCTTTTCTTAACTGAGAATTTTATTCCCAATGAATCATAGCATACATGGTCAATCCTTATTGTGCTTTTTTAATTTTGATTCTGCAGGATGCGTGCTATGATGCTCTTTCTTGTTGTATTTTTTTTTTTTAAGTGACATTTGAGCTGTATTAACTCTAAAAGCCATTACAATAGTGGGTGGCAGATTCTTTTTATGTTCTCTGTCTGGATAACATTGATCTTCAGGGTTCCGGAAACCTAGTGTCTTGCTTCTGATCTGAACCCCTTAATGAGATGGAGAAGAAAAATTTTGATTGCAAACCCCAGGAATATTCTGTCAGTACTCATGTGGTTTTAATGCAGTATGATTTTTTCACTGATTGCCTGAAATGCTTCCTTGACTGTGAGACAAGCTTCCAGTTTTCAAGCTGTTAACTCTGTGGCTTTGCTATTCACAGAGATGTAACTTCCAGTTGTGTTCTCCTTTCTGCATAACTTCTGACCGTTTCTAGAACTTAATGAGTCTGAGGATTATGCAAATATGTATCAAAGTCTATCCTTTTAATGATATCTCTGAAGAAAAGATTTCTTGTTTTCTCCTCCCCCTCTCTCTCAGCATAGTGATTGGATTGTTATACAATGAATAGGGCTGGTTTTGTGTGTGGT
Source organism: Agapornis canus (assembly GCA_036873685.1). Lineage (NCBI taxonomy): Eukaryota > Metazoa > Chordata > Aves > Psittaciformes > Psittacidae > Agapornis > Agapornis canus. Next base: position 17,228 of record JBAFWW010050525.1, read on the forward strand.
GTTTTTTTTTTTTCCTTACCTTTTAGTCAATATTTTTGGTTGCTCATGGGGTATGTGAGGATTTTCAAATGCTGTCTTTCCAAGCAGCATGACGGGTGAATAATTTGATTGGCAAAGGTCAAGCTCCTCTTGCCTCTGCCTTGTTGTGCTCTTTTTAATTTGTCAGCAACAGTTTAACAGTTCAGCTGCTCTAATGAAGTTTTTGAACCTCTGAAGGGTTTCTGGCATCAGAAAATATAAACAAAATAGGTGGGTCTTGGCTCTTTGTTACTTTTGTTCCTACATCATTGGCTTTGGTTTCAAAGTAGAGAGTTATCCTGTCTCTTGATCAGTTAACAGCAGTTAGTTGGTAAATACTGTAACTGGGCTTCTTTTGCTGCTAGTGACTCCATCTGCTTTGAAAAAGAGGTACTGCTTAGGATGTCTTTGAATTTTCTTAAGCCATTTCTCAAGTAAGCTAGGGGTGATAGTGTCTGGAAAATTGAGTGCCATCCTGACATGGCAGGACATCAGCTATCAACACTGCTGCTAAATAGACTTCTTGAAGATGATTCCTACTGTTAACCTTCTATCATCAGCCTTTCTGCTGAAATTGCTCATGGCCATAAGACCTTTACCTTGCAGTAGCAACTTCTTCCTGTTGTTTGGTAGGACTGCTGTTGGGTGATGAACATGAGGAGATGCTACTTAAAGCTTTTCGTTAGGTTAATCACAGAATCACTAGGTTGGAGAAGACCAAGTGCTCCAGTTACCCCAGGTCTGTCAAGTCCACCACTAAACCATGTCATCAAGGGCCTCATCTACATGGGTTTTTACACTTCCAGGTTTGGTGATTCCCTGGGCAGCCTGTTCCGATATATGATTAACCTTTCAGTGAAGATATTTTTCCTCATATCCTATCTAAACCTCATCTGGTGCAGCTTGAGGCTGTTAACTTTTGTTCTATCACTTCTTACTTGGGAGAAGACACCAGCCACCAGTTAAGCTTTAGGTTGCTGCTTCTTGTGCATCTGGATGATCTTATTTATCAAGATGATGTGTGGGGAAGGGCTTTTTCCTAGAAGGAGCTTAGATACTTTGCTGCTGCATGTGTTTCCTGGGGCTTGCTGTGCTTTGACCTAGTGACAAGATGACTTAGGGATGGGGCTTTGAGTAATCTGGTCTAGTGGAAGGTGCCCCTGACAATGGTAGGGTGGTTGGAACTAGATGATCTTTAAGACCCCTTCCAACCCAAACCACCCTATGATTCTACACAGAAACTTTGTTAATCTGCTTTATTTGAGAAAGTATTAGAGGTGCTTTAGGGCTTCTTTGATACCTAGCCATAATCACCTAGTACCATTTTTAGATATCCTAAATTATCTGCAATGTCCACACAGCCAGACTGCACCCTTCTGCAGCAGCAGATGGAGGCCAGGTGGACTTCCTGTAGGGTATCTAGAAGGGCACTAGATGCTCTTTTGGGTAACTGGTTCCTATTGTTTATATGTTTTCCAGATGGAAAACAAAGTAGCTGTCTTGGCAAAGTGACCAGACAGCCTCAGCTGCTGTTCCCTCACAAATACTAAGATGAAACATTCTAATATTAATTAGCCAAACTTCAAGCCAGAGACTTGGCCTTGATACAAAACCATGTGACAGACTAGTAAACATACACATATCTAAAATTCCTGATAGAGGGAAACATAAAATGAAAGTAACATGATTTTCAACAAGGCACTAATCACATATGTGATATGCTATTTTTAATGCAAATGTCAACATTGAACCTGCTTTTCTCGCTGCCTAAGCAGTTAAGGAGTAACAAGGATGGGTGGCAAGGTTGGGGTGGGGGGGGTGGATGGGTGTCTTGCAAGGAGAACCATATAAACATTACAGGTTTCCAGGGCAGAAGATTATTTCTCACACCCCCCCCCCCTCCCTCCCCCAGTTGTATAATGGCTGGGAAGAGGTTTTAACTGTTCAAGTGCAACTGTTGAGCAACACTTGCTCATTTGCTAGACTTGGTAGGGGTCTACCTCATGCAAGCTTCACCTTGCTAGTCTTGTGGGACTCTGCATACCCAAATTCAAAGTTCATGAAAACCAGTGATAGATCAACTTGGCTCAACTTGTTACTGTCTTAGCTGAAAGACCTTGAAGAATATAAAGTCTAGAGTTGCTCACAGACACTTCTTTCAATGCAGAATAAAACCTTATTGCCTTATAATTCTGTGGCCAAAGCATTTAAACGGACAGTCATAAACACTTTGCATTGCATAATCTGGGGAAGGAATACTGCATGTGAAGTTTCCCTCTGAACTGCTCTAAGTGCTGCAGAGTTGTATTGGTTCTGTGCATCTTACCACCTTTTACTAGAAGCAATTTGCTTATCTCATTGCTTTCTTCAAAAATCGGGGAGACTATGTTCCACTACACTCCCCAGTTGTGGCCTTTGGGGGCTGCATCTTGTTTGGGCAGGGCTGTCATGGGCATGTACTTCCCTGAACTCACGGCTGTTATAGCGGCCCTGTGAGTTCAGAAGGAGTTGCACTGCAAGCATCAAAGTTTGGATCCACTTTCAGGTTTTTAAATATAGCTGCACATCATGCACAACTTTGGTTTTGCTTATTTTTCATTTCTGTTGTCTGTGACGGCACAGCAGCTGGTTATCTGCTGTGTGTGTTTTAACTGTGTGTCTTGCTCAGGAAAGCCATAATGGCTTTTCACCAACCCGATTGTAAATATTTTTAACTACCTTACAACTTCTATTTTTTTTTTCTTGTTTTTTTCTTTTTTGTCATTTCTGATTTTCTCTCTTTAACAGAAGCTGTGGAAGAATGCTTTGTTGAAATGAACCTTGATGTTTCAGGGAGTAAGGATTTCAAGCCACATCTTACTTTCCTAAAGCTCTCCAAAGCACCAAGGTTGAAAAGAAAGGTAAGTAATGGGTTTTAATATACATGTGTTTCCTTATTGGAATCTGTTCTAGTGATTATTTTCTTTCTAATTAAATTCTTGGGAACTATATATATACACATATATAAGTATATACTTATCTAAGTATATAGTATGTACTTAAGTGTGCATATATATAGTTTAGTTGTAATAATCATTGCAACTAGGGAAAAATATTTCTATTTAACAAAGCTTGTATATGGGCTAGCCCACACAGTTGTTTGCTCATAAACAATTAGAAGAGATGAGGTCTCTTCATATTGTATATGGCTGTGTTGTAGAGAACACAGTCCTTCTGTTGTGGCTAACCAAGTCTTCATGGAAAACACAATGTCAATCTGTTTCCATTCAGCAGGATGGATTCTGAGCAATATTTATTCGAGATAAACATTAATGTCATGGTGGAAGCCAGGCTGGTGTCTTGATTTATGCTAGAAATGTGTGATGTGCTTTTCTAACCTTTACTGCAGTGTTGTATGGGATTTTATTACATACAATTAAAGTAAAAACCACCTCTGATTAGATTGCTCATTTCCCAGTGGTATATTGTCCTGCTTGTTTCCAGGAATAGTACTTGTATTTATGAGGTCAATATTCCAAAACTGAAACACTAAAGGAGCATGCACAAAGAAAACAGAAAATGCTGTAGTAGTTGAAGAAAATGACCTTGTATTTGTGCACATCAAGTGTTTCATATTGAATTGATATTTGCCTTCTCTATACATGGTACAATCAAAGTTGGATAGTACTGTGCTGGAGGCACAGTACTTTTTCTTTCATATTGCCTGTGGGGAATTTCACAAGTACAAGCATCAGCAATGTCTAATGCAAAAGAAATATACAACAGGAGCGTAGGAATCACTGTTGACTTTTGTCCAGAGTATTTTTACACTTCTTACTATCAAGATGAAAGTAAAAAAAAAAAAAAATCATTGTATGTTTTCCTGTGATATCTAGCACCAAATATGGCATATATTATTGTAGAATATGATTCATGTATGTAATCTTCTTGTTTATATGAATATGTAAGTGTATAGAGATTTGAATGTTTGATTATCAAGTGGAGAGCCCAGAGCTGGGCCCAGTGCTCTGGCTACAGTCTCACCAGTGCTGAGCAGAGGGAAGGATCACCTCCCTCTAACCTGTTGGCAATACTTGTCCTAATGCAGCCCAGGATACTGCTGGTCACCTTTTATGCAAGGGAACACTGCTGGCTTATGGTCAACTTGGTGTCCATCTGGACCTCCAGGTTCTTTTCTGCAAAGCTACTTTATTCTCAGCTTTCAGCTTTTATTGGTGCACGCAGTTGTTCATTCCCTGTAGCAGGACTTTATACTTCCCCTTTCTGAACTTCATGAAGTTCCTGTTGGCCTATTTCTTCAGCCTGTTGAGGTACCGGATGGCAGTATAACCCTCTGCTAAATCAGCCTTTCCTCCCAGTTTTGTCAGTGAAGTTGCTGAGGCTGCACACCTGCTTCATCATCCACACTATTAATGAAGTACTCAGCCAGAGGCATACCCCAGAATAGACCTCAGGTTATGCCTCTAGCTACCAGCCTCCAACTGGACTTTGTACCATCAATCATTACCCTCTGGACCTGGCTTTTCAGCCAGTTTTCAGTTTACCAGTGTTCATCTAGCCCATACTTTATCAGCTTCTCTATGAGGATCTTAAGGAAAAAGAGGGTCAGAAGACTTCCAGAATTCCAGGTAGAAAAATATTCTCTGCTCTTTCCTTTTTTGCCAAGCACTGCTCATCCCTGTCCAAATTTATCTGCACCTTAAAACTGTTGCTCCTAAAATACTACTCTACACATCAGGGCTGTATGTTAAGTTAGCTATCAGGAGCTATGTGCACTTTATATGTCCATGTACAAATCTCCCTGAGGTTAGTAAGTCTCAACCTTAGACATAGGATTTAGTCTTAAAGATCAAACTGGACAATTTACTGCATCTCTTTCAAAATCGTAATGGGAAAAGGAAAACTAACTACTTCTATAATAATCCATTCCTAAAGACTGCAGGAGAGAAATCAATCTTCCTAAACACTAGAGGATGACAAAGTATGAATAAGATGAAGTATTACCTTAGTTATTATGATGCCATCTACTGGCTGTAATTACTTTCTTTATACAATAAATAACTCTTCAGTTGTAGTAAGGATACAGTTTCAGTGCTCCATGCAACTTCAGTGCTTCATATAAGAAGCTTGAGAAATAGTTACTGGTACTCACTGTTTATGTTTTACATCTCAACAATACTTTGTTAAGACAGGTATGTGGTGGTATTGGTTGAGTAGCTACAGACCTTGTCCTTATTTGTGAGAGAGATGATTCTCTTTAAAGCAACTACTCCAAACTCTTAACTTTTCTCTCTGGGAATTGTGCATCTTTGACTTTAGTTTTGCCTCTACATATCTCAAGAGGTCAGAGAGCTTGGTATGTGTGCTATTTAGCTGGAATAGCTACCAAAGGAGCAGTATGTGCTGTTTATCGGGTTGAAAATGTGAAGTGTGCCCCTAGCATTAACAAAAAATATGGGCTCTTCAGGTTCTCTGACCTCTCCTTCTAACGAGCCAAAAGGGAACAGTTCACCTTTTAAGAGAATCCACTTCAGTACCTGTAGTAAGAGCCTTCTCCAGCACACAGACTAAGGAAGCACTTCTGTCTGTGCAGGTGGTTGGCATCCAGTGCTGTTTGCTGCTTGTGCTTGCCTGTGCCCAAGCAAAGCTGTGGATCAGGTGTATCATGCTTAAGTAGAAAATGCTTATTCTTGATTTTTATGCTGCTTTAAGTAGATTCATTTGGTGCAGGTCTGCAAATAGCTGTGGTCTAACCTAGGTGGTTGAGAGAGCAGCAATCCTGCAGAGTTGCATATTTATATTAAAATATTTGGAGCTTCTTAATGGAAAGACAACCCTAATCCTGCCCTCTTCTGGCTACTTGATGAGGTATCTTCAGTGACATGACCTTACTCAAATTTCCATTGTTCTCCTGAACTCCCCAGAAAAAGGTCCATGCAAAATGTACTTCTGCCTTTCAGCAGAACTTGAACCTGGTGGCATTAAGGCAACATATAGCTCTTGGCTACTGCACAGCCTTGATCTGATTGACACATGGGTGTCTCTGGAGCACAGGAAGAGGTGTGTAATTTGTTTAATTACACTTCAAAGTTTTTTGGTCATTGGGGGGCAGTGATGCCTAATGGCTCGATATGTTTGATTGTGAAGCCATTTGTATCAGGTTTTGTTCAGGTGACACTGGCCATCTTTCTGCAATCCCCACACCATGGACCATGCATGTCCACCTGCTAAAAAAGCTGTTCTTACAAGGAAAGAGGCATGTCAAGAGGCTTTTTTTTTTTTTTTTTTTATTTTTTTTTTTTGGGGTTTTTTTTTTTTTTTTTTTGTTTGGTTTTTTTTTTTT